>PVJI01005064.1:0-100865 GCA_004026765.1 Micronycteris hirsuta | reverse complement strand
AATGGGGCACAGAACAAGTAGCATAAATGGGAGGTAGACAACAGACAGGGGGAGGTTAGAATAGTATAGGAAGTGCAGGAGCAGAAGGACTTATGTGTATGACCTATGGACAAAACTAAAGGGAGGGGAAAGGGGGGGTAAGGGGGTGGGGGGAAAGAAGGGGGGAAGTGGGGCAACTGTAACAGCATAATCAATAAAATATAGTTAAAAAAAAAAGTATCCGTATTTTCAAATAACATAATGGTGTAGATATACAATATCCCCAGGAATCTACATATAAACTTCTAGAACTAAAAAGTGAGTTCAGCAAGGTCACACAACACAAGATAAATATACAAAAATAACTGTATTTCTATATACTAGGAAGTGAACACCAAAACTATAGAGTACCATTTATAATAAAAAAATATTTAGGTGCTCTGGGGCCAGTGCAGCTCAGTTGGTTGGAGCGTAGTCCCATAACCGAAAGGTTGAGGGTTCAATTCCCAGTCAGGGCACATGCCTAGGTTTCAACTTCAGTTCCCTCTTGGGGCACATATGGGAGGAAACTGATCAATGTTTCTCTCTCTCCCTTCCTTTCTCTCTAAAAGGAATGAAAAAATATCCTTGGTTGAGAATTAAAAAAAAAAAAACACTTAGGTGCAAATATGACAAAACATAAACAGGACATAGGCTAAAAACAACAAAATGCTGATAAAAGAGATCAAAGAATATACAAATAAATGAAGAGGCATGCTGTGTTAGTAAATTAGAAAATTCAACATACTAAAGATGTCCATTCTCTCCAAACTGATATAAAGGTTTAACACAATTTCTATCAAAATGCCAGCAATAGTTTTTGTAGATACACGATATGAAAAGATTCTCAACATCACTAGCCATCAGAGAGATGATGTGAATTAAAACCACAATGAAAAAAAAAAAAAAAAAGAAAACCACAATGAGATACCACCTCACACCTGTCAGAATGGCTATCGTTAATAAATCCACAAACAAGTGCTGGCGAGGTTGTGGACCAAAGGGAACCCGAGTGCACTGTTGGTGGGAACGCAGACTGGTGCAGCCACTGTGGAAAACAGTATGAAATTTCTTCAAAAAACTAAAAATGGAACTGCCTTTTGACCTGGCAATTCCACTGCTGGGATTATAGCCTAAGAATCCTAAAACATCAGTTCAAAAGAACTTATGCATCCCTATGTTTACAGCAGCGCTATTTACAACAGCCAAGTGCTAGAAGCAGCCCAAGTACCCATAAGCAGATGAGTGGATTAAAAAACTATGGTACATTTACACAATGGAATATTACATAGCAGAAAGAAAGAAGGAAGTCCTATCTTTTGCGACAGCATGAATAGAACTGGAGAGCATTATGCTAAGTGAAATGAGCCAGGTGGTAAAAGACAAATGATCTCACTTATAACTGGAATCTAACTGGCAAAAAAAAGCAATTCAGTGGCAATTCTGTGTAGGAAAAAACTTCCACAGGCAAAAAATAAGCTGACAAGAAAAACAGAACCAGAGACATGGAAACATGGGACAGACTGACCGCTGTAGGAGGGGAGGAGAGAGGGAGGGCATGGTGGATGGAAGGGGAAGGGACTAGTCAACGAACGCGTATGAATGACAACACATGCACACAGACAACGGAGAGGGGGTTGACTCGGGGCTAGAGGGTGAGCTGGGTGGAGGAGGGCAAAAGGGAAAAAATTGGGACAACTGTAACAGAATAAACAATAAAAAATAAAAAGAGAAGGTAACCAAAAATCAGAAAAAGATAAAATAAAATTTATATGGAAAGGCAAAAGAACTGAAATAGCTAGAAACAATTTTGAATAAGAAAAATAAAGTAGCAGGAATCAATCTAGCCAATTTCAAAATGATAAATAGCTACAGTAATTAAGACTGTGTGGGAATGCTAGAAGAATACTCTCATAGTTTAATAGAAAAGAACAGAGAACCCAGAAATAGACACACATGAATATACTCAGCTGATTTTTGATAGTGGCAAAAAGCAATTCAGTGGCAATTCTGTGTAGGAAAGAACTTTCACAGGCCAAAAAATGAATTGCAAACATAAATATAAAATATAAAACTATAAAACTTTTAGAAAACGAAATAGGAAAAATCCCCAGGATCTAGGGCTAAGCAAAGTGTTCTTAGACTTGACATCAAAAGCACAATCCATAGAAAACACTGATAAATTGGACCTCATCAAAATTTAAAACTTTAGCTCCAAAAAGAAAAAAAAAAGGCTATTAGGAAGATAAAAAGAGAAGCTATGACTTGGAGAAAATATTTGCAAACCATATACCCAGTGAAGAAAAGGTATCCAGAGTATATAATTTATGATATATGATTTCAAAACTCAACAACACAAACAACCAAATAATCCAATGAGAAAATGAGAAAGAGTAATGAGTGACTATTTCACCCAAGAGGATGTACAGATGGCAAATAACACATGAAATGATGTTCAACATTGTTGGTTATTACGGACAAGGTGTCCCTACATACCTATCAGAATATCTAAAATAAAAAACCGTGACAATGCAAATGCCAGTGAGAATGCAGACCAACTAGAGCCCTGATATATTACTGCTAGTGGAAATATAAGAAGGTACAGCCACCAAAGAAAGAAAAGTTTTGCTGTTTATTAAATAACTAAATCTACAGCTACCACATGACCCAGCCATTACACTCTTGGGCGTTTTTCCCAGAAAATATGAAAATTTATATCCTTATACAAAACCTGCACACAAATGTTTACAGCAGCTTTAGTCACAATAGCCAAGAACAGGAAACAACCCAGATGTCCTTCTCGGGCACGCTGGGGCACATCCCTTCCACAGAATGTTCCTCAGCAAGTGGAAAGTTTCCAACTACTGATGCACGCAACAACCTGGATGGGTCACCAGAGATTAAAATGTATATAACATCTTACAAATGTACATAAACTTGTATTTATAGAACATCTTTAAAATGACAAAAGTGTAGAAATACAGAACAAATGAGTGGTTGCCGAGGGCTTGGAGGTGGGGGAGGTGAGGGCAGAAAGGAGGTGGGCGTGGCTATAAAAAGGCAACGCGAGACATTCTCAGGGTGATTGATAGAAATGCTCTGGATCCTGACTGTACCGGTGTAAGCATCTTGGTTGGGATATCAGACTATAGTTTTGCAGGAAATTACCACCAGGGGGAAACTGAATAAAGAGCACATGGGATCTCTTCGTATCATTTCTTACAACCACAATGCAAATCTATAGTTATCTCAAAATAAGTTTAATTTTAAATAATCAACTGAATACGGATGAATTACCAGCATTGTAAGGAAGGGTTCCTGGACATTTAACTAAGGAAGAGGCAGGGGAAAGGGAGGTGAGTTATTTAGGGGGTCATTGTCTGTTTGCAAAACACAGTCTGAATAAGACTATTCACCAGGAACTCAAAAGAACCCACAGGTAGGCAGCCACCTGCTGAATGCACACCAAAGTCACCTGGAGCTCCATGGCTCTTGGTAACAAGCCCTCAGGAGGAAACGCCCTTTCAGAGAAAAATGTGTGTTCCTGTGACAGTTGGATATAATGCACAATTATTTCCAGGTGAGTTTCCCATTCTGATGCTTTCCAGGACACTATGAGGCCCTGCCTGAGCGAAGCCTGAGTCAATTGTGTCTCTGTATCTCCCCAAAATGCCAGCTGACCACAGACGCTCCCCCTGCTGCTATTCCCACAGCAGGTGTTGAAAGGGGGTTGACTGAGGTGCTGGGCTACACAGGGAGGGGTGTTGGGGACTGGTATTCAGTTTCTCTCTTCCTGTCTGTGGGGTACAATGCAGCCTTCTACACTGAAACCATAGTATATCTGCATTCTGGGCGTAGGCTTGGATGCTAGGCTATTTGATCAAGATAAATGTGACACATTCTCTTTCCAAATCTTTATATTAAAGGCTATGAATAATTCCCATAAGGCCAAGGTTTTAAACTCTGACTTGAGATCCTATATATTTCACTCTCATATTAACTCTTTAGCAACTATCTATGGAAAACAGAAGCTGGAAATTGCATGGAGTGGGTTCTTCATTACAGAAAAACAATCTTTAAAAAAAAAAAACTTTCCTGACCAAGAGTATTTTGCATCCAGTTAACTTCTTACCTCAAGAGTCTTTTTAGAGTATGGTGACAAATGACTCATCTGTCAATGAGAGAGATTCCCGTGAGACTGACCCACCTCCCTCCTCCGAAGCCTGCGTGGGAATGGATTCAGACCAGGACAGCGGGTAACAGCGCTGCTCTGAGGAGCCCCACAATGCCACCCTTGGGAGGGAAAGCTCTCTCAGGGTCAATCAGAACAGGGGCAGAGCCCAAAGAGACAGTATTCTGACCCTGTGTCCAGCCATAAGGAGTTGGTCCTATGTTAGATGCTCAGTGATACCTCCTAGCTCTGCTGAGAAACAGCTGCACCGGGCGTGGAGACAGAGGGACCTAGGGTAGTGTCCTGGTGACCACAGCACAGTCGGTTCTCTCCCCCACCTCTTTCCTGTCACTGATCAGGATGGGCATGTGCTTCTCGCCTCTTCAGTTTGACTAGTCTTGTACAGCGGAAGCTTCCACAGGGAGACAGCTGGCAGCCCTTCCAGAATGTACTCCCTAAGGGTGAGCCTGTGTCTGTCCAAGATACCCATCAGACTGGGAGCCCCTCACATTCGGCCACTACCCCCTTCACCCAGTGTAATGTCACTGGTTCACCTTCTCTCTGCCCCTCCCCCTACAACACCCAGGCTCTGCCTGCAGGAAATGCTCATTACAGGCCATCTAATGAGGCCAAAGAATAATCATCCTAAGACTGATTCTGGAAGGGAGACAGAGTCAGGGCTTCTCCCCGGATGAAGAATAGGAAAATCAGACTATCACACTTTCCCAGCACTTTTGTTTCTGAAGCCCTCTACTTATTTTTCAGTCCTTACAACCACCCTGTCAGAGCTTTCTACAGATAAGAAAATGGAGGCTCAGAGAGGCAGAGTGACTCACCCTGAGTCACACCAGGGGTGAGTAAGCAGAGAGCTGGGAGTTCCAGCCAGGCTGCCAGCTCCGAGCCTTCAAGTCTTCCCTAATCTACTTACACAGACTGAATTGCCTTTCCTGGCGCATGACGTACATCGTCAGGTCTCACGCAACCTCATGAGATGGGAAGATTGATACTTTTCTTATTTTACAAATTGGGGAACAAGTCAGAAGGTAAATGGCTTGCCCACGGGCATGTTGCAGATGCAACCTTAAACCCAAGCCCAATTGCCTAATTCAACGTTTTTCGTCTGTCATACGCTGACTTTTGATAAACTGCTGCTTCTGCATAGGACCTCTGAATGACGGTCACGTGCCATCCTGTCATCTCATGAAACCGGCTTCCGGCTGAAGGCAGGGTCTGCTATGCAGACCTTCTCCAGGCCTTCCCAAGTGAAGCCCCAAACCAGCCACATTGGCCACAGCCTGCTTCCCCGAAGAATCCCTACCCCAAGCCCCAAGCCACACCTAGATACATTCGGAAAGAAGCCGGACCAGGTCACTCACCCGGAAATCCTTCTGTGTCAAGTGACAGTCACCGTGTAAAGCAGTTTTTGCTAAAGTGGATCAAAGACCATAATACTTCACTCTATGTTCTTACATGCTGTTCTCTGCTACACCTCACTCTTAGCTCACATTTTTTGCCTTACAAATCACCGAAAAATACAGAATCAAATGGAATGTCTCCTCCAGTGATCGCGAATCTACAAACTGGCCCTGACCCTCAACCTCCTCCCTCCCTCCCGTTTCAGTAGAGGAAGGTCCGCCTCCTACCAAAGCCAGTTCCTCCCTGTGCTCTGCCCCTCACCCCTCTCCCCTCCCCTCCCGAGCGCTTTACACCGCCCGCCCTTGATTCCCTCTCGTTTCATTCCATCAACCTCTCTCCTCAGACACAGGATCATTCCCTCATTATTTTAGGGCATCAGTCAACTTCCGCTTCTTACTAAGCTCCTTTTACTGTTTCCCTTGATAGCCAGACTTTTCAAAAGAGTATATTAAACACACCTCCACTTTCTCCCCTCAAATCACGTTCTACACACTCCAATCTGACTATGACCTCCACCCTCTACTGAAATAGCTGTTGTCGAGATCACCAGTGACTGCAGTGTGGCTGAATCCGCGGACTCTTCTATCCTGTGTAAGGGCCACCTCCTCATAGAGGTTTCCTGCCCAGACTACCGGAAAAAACTCTCTGCCGCTACCTCCTTCTGTTACCTTCCATCACATCGCCAGGTTGTTTCCTTTTATAGCATTCATCAGGAATTGGAATAATGCATGTATCTGTTTATTCACTTGTTGACAGATGTCTCTCCCACTAGATGTAAGCTCCACAAAGGCAGGCTGTCTGTCTGTCTTCTCACCACCCCACACGCAGTCCTCAGGACAGTGCCTGGCACATTGCAAGGGCTTAACGAAAGCCATTTGAATTAATAAATGACTGGCTGAACAAATAAAGCCCAAGAGAGCGCTATTAAAGAAGACCCTGATAATAACATAATTCTTGACAAAAATATAAGGAATTCTTTTAGAATACAGCAATAACCATGAGAAATGAGAGAATGTATCATATCTTAAAGGCATATTACAATTATATGCACTGTCATGAAGAAATGAGAATAAAAACCAGAGTCCACATATACCAGCAACATCATGAAAGCCCCCAGCAGATGCCCTTCGTCAGGCATTATGGCATGGGTTAGGGTTTATTGTATGTCCTACCCTGAGCTAGTTGTCCCTTTACATGCATTTAATCCTCACAATTCTGAGGTATATAGTACCGTCATCCCCATCTTACAATGGAGAAACTGAGGCTGGAGGAAGTAAGGTAACTTGTCCAAGGCCACAGAGGTTTTTAGTGGTACAGCCCGTGTTGAAAACCTTGTTAAAAGTTTAATGCCAGGTCCGTGCTTTTAACTCTTTATCCTCCCATGCCAGGTTCTGGGCTGAGCACTTTATATGCAAATTATAATTTAATCCTCACAAAAACCACATGGAGTAGATACTGGTGTTTATTTAATAGGTAAGAAAAATGACTCTAGGGAGGCTGAGAAAGTTGCTCAAAACCACAAAGCTAATTAAGTGGTGAAGCTGAGATTCAAACCCAAATCTGACTAGAAAGTCCATAGTCTAAACCAGCACTAACCAATGGAAATACCATGCAAGCCACAAATGTGAGTCATGTATGTAATTTCAAATTTCCTAGTAGACACATAAAAGAAGTAAAAGAATACAGGTTAAACTAATTTTATCAATATCTTAACCTGACAATTTAACCCAATATATCCAAAGTATTATCACTTAACAACATGTAATCAAGATATAAAATTACTAGCAAGATAATTTACATTCTTATTTTTCATACTAAGTTCCAAATCTGATGCGATAATGTAACATCCTACACCTCTTAGTTCGGATGAGCCACATCTCAACTGCTCAACAGCCTCATGCAGCCAGCGGTCTCCGCACTGAACAGCACCAGTCTAAACCATGACGTCACACTGCACCATAGGGTGATCCTGAATGGACTTAAACATTCCAAAGTAGAGTTGGAATGGATAAACTATCCACACACCAGACAACAAAATATGATTAAAAATGTGCACCACAACCTGTGTGTACACACAGATGTATGCAAGACGAGGAGGGGAGGACGTGTCAGGAAACAAGGGCTGGCTGGGGAAACCATTGCAGGGGGCGGGGCGGGGGTACAAACACAGTAAGTCAATCAAGGTACGGCTCTTGCAGGCCAGACCTGTCAGAGCCTCAGCCTGGAAACCCCATCCTGGCTTCACAACTAACCAATCTTGAGCAAGACAAGGTCACTATGCTTCAGTTTCCTCACCTGAAAAATGAAGACAATACCATCTATACCAGATAGATACTAGAAGGTCAAATAAGAAAAACAGGTATAGATATTTGTATAAATCTATAAATGTTTCTTGTATATGGTTAAGCAGTATTCAGACACCAGTGTTTTTGTGCAAGTAAAGACAGAGATTGGTCCAGAAGATTGTGGATGAGAGTCAGGAAATCTCCAGCAGTACGCTCGTGGATTCCATCCTCCTTACCGAATGGCTTTGGCTTGCTCAAGGATCAGGTACCAAGAACAACATAACTGAAAAGGCTTGGGAAGAAAGACTGATAAAATGCATTTATTTGAGGAAAAAAGGCAAAATGGCTTCAGCAACCCATCAGTTCTATGGATTCTCACATGCTTTAATAAAAACCATGAACTCTTGAACGCCAGAAGTTACCCACAAGAGTCCAAAGATCCCAGAGTTTAGAATAGAAGAGAGATTTGCAGACAAACTACTAAAATACAATGCAACAAGTGGTAAGAGACGCCTGGATAAAAATATACTTTAAAAGGAGAGAAAAAGAGACAATGAATTGACTCAGGCAGTCAGGGAAGGCTTTGATGTAAGATGATTGTCAAGCTCTCCCTGGAAGGATGGCCTACAGCCAGACAAAACTTAGGCAGACTGTGCACAAGGCTTGGACATGTCAGGGAGGTGGGACAAGAGCTCAGTGTGGGAGAAGTGCCACGTGGGAGAAGGCTTGTGTTGTATGCTTTTTGTTGCTGTGTTCTAGGGGCATCTAGGGAGGGCAAGGTTGAGAAGTATAGCTCAATATAAAGAGGGGGCAGGCAAGCCTTGATGCACCCTTTAAGCAAAGGTAGGAATTTGAAGTAAGGGAGGTCCATTATCATTGCTCTGTGTGAAGACATCAGTGGGGAAGAAGGACCAGAAGAGGCAAGTCTGGAAGCACAGGGAGGCCTCCTACCAGATACTGCAGACTTCCAGGAAATAGAGGATGCAGGCTTGTACCGGGAGCAGCACAGGACAAAGCTTGTGGGCAAACTCGAATGTCTCCCTGGGCGCTTAAAGCCCTGGACAATCTGCCACGGCCAGGATGGGCCCAAACAAAGGTCCAAGGGGCCAGCAGCTTCAAGATCACCGTCTCACGGAATTTTAGCCTTCATCGCTCTGAATGATGGCAGCAGAAGAACCCAGAATCATACAATGAGAATCTCCTCTGTGAGAGTAGCCCCTGGCTTCACTGATTATTTCACTTCGCCCCCCCCAAACTGGCTTCATTGATCATTCATGGACACAGATACCTGCCACAAACATCACCTTGACCATCATCCACCACAAGTGCCTCGGACATCCTCACTCTGTGGTCAGGAGAATCCTTGACTCTCTAAACGCCTTACCTCAGGCACACCACTCCCTCCACACCTATATGTTCATCTCTTCCCTCTTCCCAAGTCCAGCCCCCAAAACCTCCCCTATTTAGAAACGAAGTGAGGACAAACTCAGTCCCCACCCGGAAAAACGTGTTCAAAGAAAAGGAGAGAGCCAGATGGTAAAGAGGCTGAGAATGGCACTCTAGTCACGGAGTAAAGCCTGGCTTGGGATTGCAGACATCTCGAGATAAACCACTGCTTACTTCCCGACATACCCACCCTTCTCCATCAGTCAGGCAGGCTCTATTTTTAGCACTTTTTCCGCGATGCACTTGTTCTTTAATGGAAGAGATAAAGGCAGTGGGAAACAAAATATTAAGCCATACGCTTTATGTCACAGTTTTAAGTACAAATCCATAACACCTTCACAAATATAAGCCCATACTGAAATTCAATTGGACAAAAATCTTGATTTCTTCCAATTTTACTGAGAAATACTTCAGCTGTATTCTTTTCACTTCTCATGCTGAAACCCTCAGCTGTATGTTTGAAAGTCAAGTACTGAGAACTTGCAATGAGGTTGTCATGAAAACACTGCCATCAGCGTCAAATCGGCTACAAATAGTTGTCCATTGCCCATGACCAAGGGAGACAACTTTCATGAGGGGAGGAAGGGGTTAATATGCAAGGGAAGCAATATTTACTGAGGACCTACTAAGCGTGAGGTACTGAGCTAGGTGCTTGCTTCCTTCTCCTTTCACTCATTTGATGAACATTTACCAAATGCTAAGTGCTGGCAGCGTGTTCTGCAGTAGGTGTATAGAATGAATGAGAGACACTGCTCCCGCCGTCATGGACCCCCTTCATCTACTGGAGGAGGCAAATATCAAACATTAAGCATTTCCAGGGGCACGCATGCTCAGAGGAGATTATACATGAAAAGTGGGTTTCTGAAAGGGAGCTCCACCTGGCCTGGGGTAGGGGACTGCTGGGAAGGCCTTGCAGGGGAGGTGTGATGTCTACATTGAGGCTTGAAGAATGGGTAGGCACAAAGGGAGCGAAAGCTTGCAGGCAGGGGAAGGGCATGTTCCAAGGCTCAGGGGCACGCACGAGAGGGCTTGACAAGTGGGAGCGCCCCCTGGCTGACACTAGGAGTGAGCAGAAAGCTGCGGGGGAGCGGGGAGGCTGGAGGGGAGTTGGACCTAGTAAGTCACAAAGTAAAGTTTAAAGATATCCAAAGAAATAAGATGACATTAAAGGATTTTTCAGCAGGGAGTATAAGATGAGGCTTGTCATTTAAGGCACCACAAATCCTCACAAGAGCCCTCAAGGGCAGGTAGTATCCTTGCTTCATGAGGATGAAGAAAGGTGAGTGAGGCTAAGTAACTTCTAACAGGTCACACAGCTGGAACGTAGTGATGATTTGGAGGAGGATTCGGGTCAGTCTGACTCCAAAACTTCTCTTTCCACTACATCATCCTGTCTCTAAGGAAACAAACAGATATAAAAACCTGCAGAAAATCCTCAAACTTCATTGTGGCTGGTCATTTACAATGTTTTTACTAAAATCAGGTGCAGAGTAGATCCCTGGCATCACTGAACATTTGAGTTCTTCCCTGTCTGGCTTCAGTAAGCAAAGTTTATTAAAATACAAGAAACACATACACACAACGGCCCTCCTGGAAAAAGAGCCGAGAATTCTCCCACAAGACCCCAAGTCTCAGACAAGAGAGCGCTGGCCGAAAGGAACACCAGGGCCCTGAGGGCACATGAGGCGGCCAGCACCAGCTGAGCTTCAGGGCTGGAAGGCGACAGGAAGTCCACCAGTCCAGCCACTCTTCCCAAGCTCACCTTCACTGTGCCCTCAAGTAGTCATCCAAAACCACGCCGGTAACAACCAACTTATTACCTACTAGCACAGCCTATTCCTTATTGACACAGTCCTGAGTATTTAAAAAGTCTCTTTATGAGAGACAAAATGAACTCGAAACCCAGGTACTTGTAGCAGAAGCAAGTTCCTGTTGCCAAAGTTACTTCCTCTCCAAAGCAAGGGAGTGCGAGGTGGGTAGTGAGGCCCCGTGGAGTGCTGTCAGCTTTCCCTGAGTCTGAAGAGCCAAATAAAGTCAACACCCAAAAAACAAAAAAAAATGTAGGACAAGAAATCTCAATTTCAAGGCATGGAGAACCTGGTTCTAAGACAAACGATAACAGCTTTGCTCGCATACATCCTGGCAGCCTCTGCTGGGGATTCTGCCTGTGGAACCAGACAACCAGGGACCCTGACACAGACAGCCTGGACATTGGTACCCACCTTCTGCTCTCCCTCAACAGAGGACAGCGCTCCTGCTCGTCACCTGCGAATCCAGGTAGCAGGATTCCCATTGATGAGCCACCTGCAGAGGAGGCTGGCTCAGTGCCACCTCATGCTCCTCATGCATGTCCCACTGATGTGCCACAGCTGCCCTTTGCATGTCCCTTGCATGTCCCTTGAAAGGGGCAGCTGTGGCAGCATGGTCGTGCGGGTCAAGGAGGCATCCTCTAGTTATCACATCCAATGCTGTGCAGTTCATAAAAAGTAGATGGTCTTTAAAAGTTAATTAAAATGTTAAAACTACAGACTGAGTAAAACGATCTATAGCGCTGATTATGGGCAACAGTGAGAGAAGGAAGTGGCACCTGCGGTGAGAGAGGCAGCGTACAGCCTCACCGTGTACACGTGGACAGTTCCTATGCAGTTTGCAACGTTCATATCCGGTCCCCTCAATTCCCCTTCCAGCAATCTCTCACACTCACACTAGCACAAGTATTTAGAGAACTAACAATCAGTCGAGTGGACTAAGCAAATGTGGCAAGCCATCCATTTACACCAAACACATTGAGATGCTGTTTAAAAACTAAAACAGATGTTTGAAAAGAAAATTAAAGAAAAATTAAAGTTCAAAACCTCAGGTACCAGAAACATGATAGGAACACAGTAGGAGCTGAAGCAAAGAGCCCAGGAGTTTTTCAGAAGAGTGGGTTATCAGAAGAAGGTACACGCTGTAGCGGACGGGAGGGGAGCCCCATGCTCTTGCTGGTGTGATAAAGAAACACTGAACTGAAAAGCCTCAGTCCACATCTCAAAGACATAAAAAGGAAACTGGCTATCTGTCTGGAACTCTGGGCAGAAAAAGGGTTATCCGCGAGAAATGAGAAGCCTAAGTTTGGGCCACATCTGTGTGTGGAGCTAATGTTCACTGCCCCTGTGGTTGGGAGCCCCCTGAGTGAAACCATCACAGAAAAGCTCTTCTGAGCCAGGTGAAACCTTATAGCACGTGGCCTGGGAAAATTCAACCACCACATCTAGCAGCCTCAGCGATAGGAGACCCAAAGGACTCCCACCAAAACCCCCAATTGCAGATAAACTCCCCACAAGAGCAAGTAACACCAAGAAAGAAAGGGGGTGTAAAGGATGCCTATAGTTTTAAAGCAATAAAAAAAGAGAAGAGATATTAGCAGACACGAAAAAGACATCATTTTTAAAGAACAGGAAGATGTGAAAGAGAGCCAAATAGAATTTCTAGGACTGAAAAAGATAGACATTGAAAACAAAACAAAAATAACTTAATGAATAGGTTAAATAAGAGAAATAACTGTCAGCCTAAAATTAAATACTCCACTATGATTTAAGAGAGGGGAAAGGATAAACACATATTTAGACATGTGAAGCCTAAAAGAATTTATTATTTTCAGGCTCCCTATGAAGAAACTACTTTTGGAAAAACAAAAATGCGTAGATGAAAATAACTCAGAGTGAAAATATTCTAGGTCCTTGTCATGTTCTAGGAGAAGTAGATAAAGTGATTAACTTGAAGATAAATTTTCAACATGCATACAAGTTGTGTAATCAACAGGAGAACAAAAATAGAGTGTGTATCTTTCAAACCAACACAGAGAAAAGAAATTGAACCCAAAGCAGTAAAGGAAGAAAGGAAAAGGAAGGAAAGATGTGAGAAAGGAAAAAGAAAGGGGGTCAGAAGCAGAAAACAAAAAATTAGATACTGGAAATAAGCACAAATATATCAGTGAGAACAATAAAAATAAGCAGATTAAACTCCTACCAAAAGGTAGGTAACTCTTGCCTAGTAGTTGGGATCATGGTATCTTAAGCCAGACTGAATTTGAATGCCAATTCCCCCACTCACTAAGTGTGCTTCAATTCCAAAATCTGTACAATAGAAATTCTCCCCTTTAGGGCTATTAGAGGAGTCTGTAAGCATAATGTACCTGTGTTTAACACCATGCCTTCATAGTGTTAGAGTAGTGTAGAGTTTAAGTGCTCTGTAAGAATTCGATGTGGCTGATGTTGTTCTGAACTAAAAACAGATATATGTGGATTAAGAGATACACAGAAGGTTGTAAAATCAGGGATAGAAAAAATATGCTAGGCAAGTACCAAGTAAAAGAAAATCAGAATAATATAAAGAAAACTATCAATTAGAGCAAAAATGTGTATACAAATAACAAATCTTAATAAACAATAAAAGGAACAAACCACCAGAAAAGATAAATAACCTAACAGAACAATGGGCAAAGAATATGAAAGGGAAATACACAGAAGAAGGGATTTGAGGCTAATAAACCTAACAAGTAATCAGGGTAATGTAAATCAAAATGAAATTCTATCATCCATCAGACTGGAAATACTTAGAACCCTAACATGACCAGGTGGTGACAGCTATGTGGGAAATGGACGGGTCTCTCACACATTGCTGCTAAGGGTGTAAACAGTATACCCTCTGACGTAAAAAATCAAAGAACTCAAGTAGAAAATGGGCAAAAGAAATAAACAAGAATTTCACCTAAGAGGATATAGAACTAAGAAACAGGCTCGTGAAAAGATGGTCAGCATCTCTAGCCATGAATAAAATGCAAATTAAGACCACAATGAGATATGAGATATTACCATATACTTCTTGGAATGGCTAAAATGAAAAAGAGCGGCCATGCAGGTGACGCAATCACGTGGAGTGACTGGACCTCCCCTACACGACCGGTGGGAGCACGAGATCACACAACCAACTAGACTTGGCAAAGGGGTTGGCAGCTTCTGATAAAACTAAATATACACTTCTGTGCACACACACACACACACACACACATGTCATACGTACAGGCATTTACCTCAGAGACATGAACACTTATGTTCACACAAAAATCTGCATGCTCATAGTAGTTTTATTCATATAGCTGAAGACCGGAAACACCCGAATATCCTTTGATGGGTGGACAGTTAACCAAACTGCGGTATATCCACACACTGGAAAAAGAAACCGATCATTGCTATGTGCACCTGGGTGGATCTCACAGACGCTGCGCTGGGGAAAGCTAATCTCAGAAGATTCGCTCTGTGTCGTTCCCCTTATGTAACATTCTCAAAATTACAGAATTCTAGAGATGGAGAAAATCAATGGATTCCAGGGGGTAGGGAAGGCATGTGAGTGTGACCATAAAGGGGTATTTAACAGAGTTCTTTGGTGACGATGGGACAGGGCTGGATGTTGGTGGTAGTGGCAGTTACCCAAAGCTGTACATGAAATAAAATGGCATAAAACCACACACACAGAAACACAATTGAGTGCATATGAAAACTGGTAAAATCTGAATATGGCCTTTAGTCCCATTGACAATAATCTATACAGGTCAGTTCCCTGGGTTTGATGTGGTTCTGTAGCTGCAGGAGACGGTACCACTGGGGGAAGCTGGGGGAAGGGTACGGCACCCTCTGTACTGGTTTTGCAACATTCTGTGAGTCCATAATTATTTCAAAAGGAAGAGCTTTCAAGAATAAATGTTGGGTGTAAAATTCAAATTGTAGAATAGCGGTATGATATAATATGTGTAAATGCACAAAAAAACACATAATCATACTATATGCTTTACAGATAAATACATAGGTAATAAAAATATTAAAAATTCAACAGCAAGCAGACACACAACTTCAAGGTAACGATTATTTCTGGGAATGACTTTTAAGAGGACCTAAACTTTACCGGTAATGTTTTAATTTTTAAAAAGAGAATTCGAAGTGAGGAACTAACATTTACTGTCTAGATAGTATAAATAAATGAATGTTACTCTCTACTATTCTGAATATACACACAGGAAGATTCACTGAAGCAGCCTCTGTCACTACCAAAGATCAGTAGCAACCTGAACATCCATCATCAGGGGGATAGCTAAATAGGTCATCCAACAGAATACAAAGCAACTATTAGAAAAAATAAAGGGACTATGTGCTCTCAGCAAAATATCCCAACTATACCGGTAAGTGGAAAAAAAGCAAAGTGGAAAATAATATGTATAGTACGATCCACATTTTTGTTTTAAAAAATCAACATAAATCCCATATACAAATATTTGTAATAAAACACATGCTCTGTTAAAAATAGTTACTTCTAAGAAACAGTGAGCTCTTTACTTTCTACTTTATATACTTCTATGTTTTAAAATCTGATAAAGAGTCTGTTTTATTTCTGAAACTTAAGAAAGATTTTTTAATGGATATAAAGAACCAGAGATCAAAATCTAATATTAAATTATTATTGCTGGCCTTTACTGAAAGCCAAAATGCCTGCATTCTGCATCTCCCTTACGCATCATTCATCTGTGGGGACGTGGTCTCATCTGCACTTCCCGCCTCCATTAGAAGAGAAGGAAGAGGAGGAAACAGAAGCTCTCAAGTGTGAAACAACTTGCCCAGAACCACACAGCTAAATGAGTTGTCGAATGAGTTGTAACCTGTCGGGTTACTTCAGCCCATCACTCCTGTCACCTACGTGAAACACAGAAGCACGCGTGGCATCTACCCGATGCCCTGGTAATGAGGTGGTAACTGTCACGAGCTGCAAGTGGGGCAGCACTAACTCGCCCTGACGTGGTCGAATGGGTGGGCCTGTGCTCCAGCCCCCACACCCACGTACCTCGGATTACACCTTGATCCGGCTCCTTCATAGGGAGCCAGGGAGAGGATGTGACAGAACAGGTGGCTTTGCCTCCATGTCTTTCCCACAGCCGTTCCATGCAGAGAGAGGCTGGCACGACAGTGGTCCCAGCCAGACCAAACCCCAGCAGGGTCACACCCACACGAAGGCCACAGAGTAAATCGTCCGCCGGCCACAACTTCCTCCTTACCAAGGCAGAATGAGTTATGGCAACGAGGTGGTGGCAGACTCAGAGCTGTGTCCTCTCACATCCCGCTTCCAGGAAGGATTCTCTGCCCAGCTGCAGGATGTGCAGTTAGCAGACAGATTCCTATTAGCTTCCTTGAGACAGAAACTTGAGCTTTCCAGTGAAGCACCTGCCAATAACTGGCACGGAGGTGGCTGAGTCCCCATAGGGGACTCCCCTCGCTGGCCATCTCTGCTGCAGAGCTCCCTGTAGGGATGGCAGTGCCTCTGTAACATCTGCACTGTGGTCCAAGGCTTCCCTCGCCCAAGACTGCTTCCTCCCTCTTACTTTCATAGATTTGTGAAATTCAGAGCCCAGCGTGCAGGCCCACTGAAATAATAGCTAATCACAGGACTACAGAATGCTGCTTCTCCCCCACACCTTACCAGCACACCACTCAGGGCCTATTTACCCAAGTTTCTTCTACCCAGTACATTATGTCCAGCAGTCAACAAGAAGCTGCAAAGCATACTAACAGGCAAAAAACACAGTTTGAAGAGACACAGCTAGCAGCAGAGCCAGACCCAGACACTCGGGGATGTAGGAACTATTTGACCAGAAATTTAAAGCAATTATGATTAAGGGCTCTAATGGAAAAAGTAACACATAAGACCAAATAGATAATGTAAGCAGAGAGATGGAAATTGTAAGAAAGAATCAAAAAGAAAAACTAGAGCTCAAAAACACGGCAACAGAAATGAAGAATGCCTATAAGGGGCTCATTAGTAGACAGAACCCAGCAAAGGAAAAAAGTCTCTGAGCTTGAGGATATGTCAATAGAAACCTCCAAAAGTGAAAAGCAAAGAGAAGAAAGACCCCCCCCCCAGACAAAGAGAATAGAATAGCCAAGAACTGACAGGCAACTACAAAAGATGTTAAGATACAGGTAATGGGAGGAGAGAGAAGCAGAAGAAGTATTTGAAGCAATAATGACAGAATTTCTGTAAATTCATGTCAGAAACCAAACCACAGATCTGGGAAACTCAGAGAACACCAAGCAGAATAAATGACAAAAGGTAGGGGGTGGGGAGGTGGGCAGGAGAGAAGGATTAGGAATATTTTGTTCTTATAAAGTACTTGCAGCATAATGTGGAAAGTAGACCTGGATTAGTTGTTAATGTATATTGCAAACTCTAGGGCAACCACTAATAAAAAAGCAAGAAAAGAAGCATAACTGATATGCTAAGAAAGGAGTGAAAACAGAATCATATAAAATAATTCAAACCACAAAAGCCAGAAAAAGAGTGGAAGCTATAATAGGAACAAAGAACAAGGGCAACAAATAAAAAATAACTAATATAATACGTTAGATAGTAATCCAATTATATCAATAATCACTTTAAACATCAATAATCTAAATGTGCCGATCAAGACACAGATTGTCAAACTGGATCAAAAACCAAGACCCCATTATATGTTGTCTACAAGAAACTCACTTGAAATATAAATACAAATACATATTAAAACAAAAGGATGAAAAAATATATACCATGCTAACACTAATCAAAAGAAAGCTAGAGTAGCTACATTCATTTCTGACAGACCAGACTTCAGAGCAAGAAGTTATCAAGGATAAAGAAAGGCATTTTATATAATGAAAAAGGATCCATTTTCAAGAAGACATAACAATCCTAAAGTGTAAGCACCGAACAGCACAGCATCAAAACTGCGGGGCACAAACTGATAGATCTGCAAGGAGAACTAGATAAATCCACTATCAGAATGGGAGACTTTATCACCCCTCTATCAGAAATGGACAGATTCAGCAGGCAGAAAATCAGTAAGGACCTAGCTGAACTCACACCACCATCACTCAACTGGCTATAACAGACGGCAGCGACAGGGCAGCAGAAAACACATTCTCCTGCAGCTCACCCGGAACATCCACCAAGCCAGACCACGTTCTGGGCCACAAACACACCTTCACAAATGTAAAAGAGTAGAAATTACACAATGTCTGTTCTTAGACCGCAATGAAATTAAACTGGAAATCAAGAACAGAAAGATAGCTGTAAAATCCCAACACACTTCTAAATAGCATATGGGAGCAAAGAAATCTCAAGAGAAATTGAAAAATATTTTGAAGCAAATGAAAAAGAAAGCACAACTTATCAAACTTTGTGGGATGCAGTGAATGTGGTATTTATACGGAAGTTTATAGCACTGGATGCATACACGAGGAAAAAATAAAGATCAAAGATCGATAATCTAAGTTTCCACTTTAAGAAACTAGGAAAAAAGAGCAAATTAAATCCAAAGTAAGCAGAAGAAAATAACTAATTAGAGCAGAAATCAATACAATTCAAAACAGGAAACCACTAGAGAAAATCAACAAAATCAAAGCTGGTTCTTTAGAAAGATCAATACAATTGGTACGCCTCCAGCCAAATCAACTAAAATTTACTAGCCCTGGGATGTGACCCGGATGTGTGCCTCACATTGCCAAGTAATGAGCAATTTCTTATGCCAGACAGGTACATAAAAACACTAACATCATTTCCTTTCTGCCATCCATTGGATCAATCAGGAAAAAAAAGAAATACTACTGGTGTGCATGTGCTGCGAGACAGACACTGCTTTAAGTGTTCACACATATCGGTGAACAAGAAACAACTGAAGAAATAACCTGCACGGTACATTAGAAGGCACTAAGTGGAGAAAACCATAGAGCAGGTGAAGAGTTACAAGTATTTTTTATTTCGTTATGAATGTTTATATATATGTAATACATGTGTATATATGTTAAGCAAATACTTTCATTTTCTTCCTTCTCTTATCCTCTCATCATCTCACGTGAGCTGTGTTAATTATAGTTTACGTATTTCAAGTATTTAAGTTACAGGATACCAGGAAGACTGAGTATCACCCAAAGACTTGTCCCAGCAAAAGGGAGGATACCACCCTGGCTAGGGGGATTATAGGTGATTTTTATTTTCTTTTTGCTTCCTTTATCTTCTTTTCCTTTAGTGGTAGGTATGGCTCAAATTAAAAAGTTGTTTATGGTCTACAGTACAATCCCTCTTGTATATGTAGCACTTGCAGCTCCTTCCACACTCCTTCAGAAAAACGAACTGACCCTGTAAGCTCAAGCACACTAGAGAGAGCTGTCTCCACACGTGGCAAAGTACAAAGCTGCAAAGATCACTTACCCAGTCACATATCGTGGTGTGCAGCCCAGCCAGGACAAGAGTCTGGGGACCCTGAAAGTCCCCCCCAAACCAGCACACTTGCTTTGTACCATTTTTCCAGCCCCCAAGCCCCAGAGAAGCGAGGTGTGAGGTACACCGACCCACTGCCCTTACCTCGGCCAGGCGGGAGTGCTTGTGCACGTTCTCGCCTTTCTGCACGCTGGGAGCCAGCTGCTGCAGGACACCCCTGCTGCTTGTCAGGGCTCTGGTCAGCCGAGCAAACTTCCCCCAGCCTGGAGCACGCAAAAGAGAAAAAAGACAAGTTCAAGCATGTCCTGAAGGTACATGGACATTCACACCACAAGTTACGCTGTTGGCGGCAGACACCTGCCTTGTCCTTCCGAGCTCCCAGAAGGCACGACGCAGGCCCACTGCTCAGAAAAGCATGGAGGCCCCCCCAAGTCCCTGTAGCATTTACTTTCCCCTGCACTGCCATTTTATCCTAATCATAACTTTGTGAAGTAGGTAGGGCATGTTTTAGTATCTGTTTATAAAAGGGAAACTGAGGCACAGAGTGCCTAGACAACTACAGTCTAGAACCCAGATCTCTGCACTCTGGCCCAAAGCTCTTCAGCCAGATACTAGAGGCAATCAAGGTGTTTCTCTGACTCTGTGGCTTGGCTCAGTCTGTTCCCAGCCCTGCGTCTGATCTAGCAGAGACCCAGCTGGTTCCAGGTTTTAAAGGGACAAGCTAGGTAATCACCTGGCCATTCCTTGCATTGCATGTTCCAAAGCTAGGAGAATAAGAAATGAATTCAATGGGTGGGTAGGTGGGGAGAAGCACTGGCAGATTTTAGTCTGTTCTGGGGTGGGGGAGACAGCCGCTCACACGTGTCCCCTTTAAACAAGAAACTCCAAGAGCCTAGCACCGAACTTAGTATTCAGAGCCCAGGAAAGAACTCTGGATACGAGGCCCATCTCTGCCTCCAGCTTGCTTTGTGACCTCCAACAAGTTGTTTAAGTTGCCTGGGCTTAATTATCTCATCTGTAAAGGGAAACTAAAATACTCTACCTGTCTAAAAGCAGGGTACATTTGCCTGGTAAAACAAAGGAGTTAAGTTTAGTGGGCTCTGATTCAGGGCCGAAACAGGTTGTCCTCAGGCCTCCTCAGGCCTCTGGACTAGGCCTCCAGGAAAAGTAAAACACTGATCTTTTTCTAATCCAGCCCATACTATACCCAGAATCAAAGACATCTGAGTAATCTTTACTGAGAATTTAAGACATATGAGTGATCTTTTAAAGATAATTGTCCATTCCAATACATAACAACCCATTTGCATCAAGGTCATGACCACGTCAATGGCCTCATGGAAGCCCTGAAAGCCTGTCGGAGTTTTCAAGGCCAAGCTTGGGGTGGAGGGTCTCCAGAAAAAAAACAGAGCATGTAAGTATTTTTATGTGACAGCTAAAAGTGGGACAAGGCGATTTTTCTTGTTGTTCTTTAGGTTTGGCAGTATTCAGCACCTGGCCGCAGAAATCTCATCTGCCAAGTGTTACCCTGGAACACTTTTCAAGACAAACTAAAAGTCCAGAGGACAGGGCAGTTAAGCAGAAGAATGGCCCTGTCTTTGCAACAAGCTTTAGGAATCACAATCTGGATAAATTTTTGTCAGTATGGCAAGAATAGCAAATAAGTTCTTTTGATCACATTCCAGAAGTTCTGGGCTTTAATAAATGATAGTAGAATTTTTATCATCCATCCTGATGCCAGTAAGCAGAAAAACGGGCCTGCTGGAGTCAGCTTGGAAAGAGGAGTGTGGTGGTCGGGCTGTGGGGACCCCACTAATGTTAACGGGAAGGGAAAGCCCAGACTCTGCAGGTCTGGGATTGAATCTACAAAGCTTTTCAAGAACAGAAAGTATATTTTCCAATTGGATAAAAAATAGCTGTACGTGCAAACATCAACAGGGGTTTTCTGCAACCCCCTCCCACCGCGCCCTCCACTACCATCTCCACCACGACCCGTACTCTGGAACCAAGGATGAGAAGGAGATGGCAGAACAGACACCCCAGACCCTGCCTGGCAGGGAGCTCGCAGCCCTGGTCCATCAGCCGATATAGCACGAAAGGAAGTAACAAAAGATCCCCGGACCTGTGGGCATCTCTCTGGGTGCAGGCTAACCTCACTCTCTATCCTAGCTCTGAGTCACTTTCCAAGAATGTGGCTCTTGAAAGAGCTGGCTGAGTGGAGCGCATGGGAAGGTGAATGAGTATTGGGTGAAGAAATGGACAAGCAATGTGAAATTCTCCATTACGCCTCTACCAGGATGGGCAGCCTCTGCCTGTGCTGAAGGAAGGAAATAAGTTCTCTCCCAAATTCCACCCCCATGTTTTTCTTTCTGAACTACAGACACTTTCTAATAGGAATCATTACCTAACCAGATGACAGAACTGCATTCATTCCTGTATTAATTCTATAATCATAACTACTATATACCAGGCAGAGGGCTAGGTACTAAGATGAAGAAGACACAGACTCTGGCTACAAAGAGCTTGCACTTGAGCAGCGAAACTGATAAATACATAAAAAACCAAGATATACAGTAAGCAACGTTCTATGACAGAGACGAGTAAAGAATACTATGGCCAAGACTGTCCAGAGAAGGTGTATCTATCCAGGCTGGGGAGTCAAGGAGGGCCTCCAGGAAGAGGTTACCTTAGAGCAAAATCGTGAAAGACGGGTAGGAGTTAAAAACTCAGGAAGAAAAAGGTAGACATTCCACACAGAAGGAAGAGCACCTATGAAGGCAGAAAATCACAAAATCGGGTATATGTCAGTGAAGAGTAAGAAATCCACATGGTTCGGTGAGTGGGGCATGGCCTGCAGGAGAGGAGGGGCAGCCAATGGCCTGACCTGATGCTAACGAGGCTGTCAGAGGCCAAATTGAGCAGAACTTAGATGGTGAGAACCTAGATAGCAAGTTAAGGGATTTGAACTTCATCCTAAAGCCCATGGGGAACCCCTGGAGGAGTTGAACTCTGAGGGGGAGGAAACATACACAGAGTTTATTTAAGGAGGACAGAATGGCAGTGTGGGAAATACACATAAAAACACAAGGTTGACAGGTAAAAGACATCAGGGTCCCAGGCAAGACACCGTGTGGGCCTGGACCAGTGTGGTAACCTGGGCCAGGCAACCAGGGGAAACCTGAGAACAGATACACAGCTAGAGGCAACAGAACTCGGTGAGCAATGGCTGCAGAGGGAGAGAGGAGGCAACCCGGGTGGCTCTGGGGTCCTGGTTTGAGTGGCTGGAGTAACAGCCATGCAATGAAATTAAAAACACAGGCAGAGAAGCCAAAGGTTTGATAGATGATAAAATGTACAACTTGGACCAATGACGTCCCTTATAGCAGAGCAATCAGGAGAAACATCCCTGGAAAAAACAAACCTCCTGTTGTCCAAACAGCCAACGGGAAGAGGACACCCCAATGAGAACCTAGTTCAGAAGAGGCAGCTGCAGTGGTTGCCAGAAGTGGGCGAAGGTAAGAGGGCTGGATAAAAACAGGTGAAGGGATTAAGAAGTACTAATTGGTAGTTACAAAATAGTCATGGGGATGTAAAAAGCACAGCACAGGGAATATAGTCAATAATAATTGTATGAACTATGTATGGTGCCAGGTGGGTACTGGAAATATCGGGGGAACACTTTGTAAAGCATATGATTGTCTAACGACTATGCTGTATGCCTGCAACCAATACAAAATAATATTGAAAGTAAACCATAATTAAAAAAAAAAAAAGAAAGAAAGAGAGCTGACATACCCTCCTCTAAGGAAGCCTTTTCCAATTACTGCTCTACCCCCAGCAAAATGGCCCACGCCCTCCTGAGTACACCCGTTTTCCTTAGGCAGACTCCTGTTTATTCAGCACACGCTTATTGGGTGCCTTTGGGGTGAGAGGACAGTGGCGGGGGAAGGGGAAGCATGAAAGAAAAGGGGCAGAAGGAGGGGGGCATAATGCACAATCTAACAGTCACTCGAAACTACTCACTAGGTCCTTTCTCCATTCTCAGCAAGGACCCTCCCCCTTTCCTTGACCCCACAATGGCTGCAGGTTTCAACTGGGTGAGCCCCCCATTAGGCTCCTTCAGCCCACACAACCCTGTATCCCCCGCAGGCCAGAAGAGAGGGCTCTGGGATGAGCTATAGGTCCAGGGGGACCAGAAAAGACAAATCTACAGGCCCCTCCTTGTCGTGCCGAGTTCCTCTGAGTAGAAGTTGCAGAGGACTCCTGTCAGGTCCCCCCACCCCTGTGGGAAGGCTGTGAGACCAGGCTCGTCCCAATCTCTAGGGTCAGATGCTCTTAGAGGAGCTGGTGCCATAACCCAATATGCAGAAGAGAACAGCGGACACACGGGGCCAGGAAGGACTCTGCCTAAATGCCCTCGAGTCTTCCTCCCCCTTTTTTCCCCTATTAATGTACAAACAACCAGAAATCTACAATGATGTCTTCAAGCAGCCGTCAGATAATCGTCACCTTTCCATCATTGAAGGGAACAAGGTAAAACATTGATACTGGAGCAAAGAGGGGGTCTGTGGCCTGTACCCATCACTCTGTTTCTTTCCCAAGAGCGCCTCACAAGTATCCCACATGTAGGCACAGACAGGCAGGTCGGCAGTTACAACAGCCAGCCAGAACCCTCGCTTCCAAATATTCTACATCTCTGGCCTTCAACAATCTCCTCTGGAGTTTTCCATTCCTTTTGTTGTCTGCTTTTGGCTCAGGTTTAACTATAAATTTAGAAGTCAATACATGTATCTTTGAAAATGGATTTGCTCCTTTAATATGAGATTACTTGGTGGGATAAGAGGGAAAAAAAGAGGGGTGACTCATTCTTTGGTGAGCAATGCAGAGAAAAGATGCTGAGCCTTGTACCCGGATTCTTCTCGACACACTTGCCCAAGGCTCCTGGCTCAGATGGGAGAACGGACAAAGAAAACATTCTGCAGGCTGCTCCCAATTACCCACAATAACAGAAAAGCAAGAGATAAGAAACAAATGAAACCCCTGGAGCATCACAGATTCTCATTTCAGCCAAGAATTCCCATGTACCTTCTCATTCGGCCTTCACACACACACACACACATGCACACACACGCACAGACACCAGAGCTGTTACCGAACAGCAAGCCTGGCTTGACCTCCATTCCTGCTCTGTGCCATCTGTGGGCACTTGCTATCAGAGAGCAAGGGAATAAGTCACAGGATGGACAGAAAAGAGAAGATGAGGCAGTCAGGGGCCTGCATAATTCATCGAAAGGATCATGAGAACAGAAACATTCATGAAAGAAGGGGCTCAGGGAGCATTCCCAGGGCCCATCGCCTACACTCGGAGCTCCGGGAGAAAGGCGAGTTACTTGGTATCAGGTGTTGAATAGACTGTCGTCATGTGTCTACCCCTTTGTGGGTTGTTTGTGGGAAAATATTAGGCACCAAGTGGCTTCTTGAACCCACTCTTAGGATGCACTCACCCCACTCCCAAGCCCCAAGTTAGGCACTAACGTGGTCAGAGAAAACAAAGTCATTTTAGAGACAATTGGAGCACAACTGACTTTTAAAAAAGACTAATTTGTTGATGGGAAAACATCTCGTGCTGCCATACCAGAGAGCAATGATCTGGGGATTTTTCTGGGGTTTGGGGTTATCCACCCTTCCACTGCAGCTCACGAGTTAACTTTAAACAAGGGTCCAGACTCTTAAGACCCTAAATGCTGATGGAAGGGCTGTCCTGAACCCCACTGGATCTGTGAGGGTCACACAACTCAAGAGAGAGCTCATCTAAGCAGAGACGTCAAGGCAGAGAGTAGCCCAGCCACGTGGCGGCATATTTTCCATCTTGATGTGATCCTCGTGGCCAGAACTGCAGTTTATAGGCTTACAATGTACAAGGCCTGGAGAATTATCATGGTCTTCCATCATAAACAGACTCGTATAAAATTTGACCTTGTCCTACTCAGATCACCACATCAACACGGGCCAGGGGCACAGTGACATGACGAGTAAAAGCCTAAACATACCTGCATGACATTTCAAATGGACAGGCTTATAGAGACATGTCCTGGAGGAGGTGGCAGGCATGGCGCACTAGCAGCGTGTCTATACTGAGGACTAAGGCGCATGTGTGTGGTGTGTGTTTTAAATTTTTACAGATGAAGCCACGTGTACTACTATTTATTTCGCAGACAAAGAGAATTAATGTCTGGTTCCCTTGGCTAAAAGGTAACTGTGTGTGTGCGTGTGTGTGTGTGTGCACGCCAACACTATATCAAAAAGGAAATACATCACTGAGGCAGGAAAAATGACGTGGAGCATTTTATTTCTGGAAAATAAACCTAAGGGAGTCTCACCACATCACTCACATAAGGGAGTCTCGTTTATCACACAAAATGTGACTTTCCTTTCCAGTTTCATGAAAATCAGACGCAGACACTAGGTGACATGTGACGAGTACTCTCTGTTGAGTACGCCTTCCCTATGAAACAACACCTCCACGTCACCTAAAAATGTCCCAGTGGTGAGGAAAAGAACACAGTCTGACTCAACAAAAATCACGTATTTTAAATTGTTAAGAAAAAACTGGCAAAAATAAGTATCAAAATATCTGATTCCCTTAAAAATACTATTTATGAGTTTATTTGTTTAAAAAAGCAAACAGCCTTTCTAGGTAGTAGCAAGATAGCACCCGATCGAGACTGAGTCTATCACCAAGTAATAGCTGTTGCACCGAGAAATCCTCAAGTCAAAAACAAGAAATCAGGGAATCACGAATCTTCAGGAGAAAAGGCAACTGCAGGAGGCCGAGACCCTGGTGGCGAGGTTTTACATCTGCTGTCGTCTAAAAACCAAAAGCCAGGCTGAAACTGATTTACTACACTATCGGGTAGTTTTTAAAACAATAGAATGCGCTGGTATACACAGCGTTGTTCTCTGAGCTCTATAAATGTGAGCGTCCAAATGTGCCAGGATTTTAATACCCGCAAAGCACACAGCCCCTGAGAGAGCATCCACATAATTAATGCTTTTTAGTTCCTCCTATAATGCCCATTTAACAATCACAGTTTGGTGACTTCGAGAATAATTATGCCCCAGTTTGACTCCTCTGGATTCCACTCTGCTCTCTCTGCTGCGCATCGGAAAGCCACAGGCACAGAGCTACAGCGGGGCAGGGCAGTCCACCGCAGAGCCAGGCCGCACTGCAATAGGAATGCGCCCCTCACCTCCTGGTTATCACGAGTGGCCACGTGAGAAGAGGGATGGAAAAGGGTGCCAGGACACCCTCTAATCCTCAGCCTCTTGGAATGACGTGCGTCTGTTGCATATCCTCTTCAGGAAAACAGTTGTTCTAGAAGCTCTGAGCCACCTCCTCTCCCAGTCACCAATGTTACAGAAACAACACTTGCATGCAATGTGGATGAGGTGAGTGCTAAACTCGGGGGTCACAGCTAATTAAATGGCACATACCGAAGTGTTATACAGGCTCATTAATACCACATTTCAAGTGTTGTAAATTAACTGGCTGCACACTCACACAACCACACGGGAGAAATAAACTAAAGTCTACTTTAACCATCTTGAAATGCTAGAACTCAGTCAAATCTGAAGGAGTGAACCTATAAAAAGATGAATGTGGCCGTGGACTGGCTCATTTGGGTGGCTGACACCTGTCACGTGAAAACCCAAAAAGATTCTGATGATACCAGAGGTGCCCAACTACATTCTTCTGTCTAAACTTCATAGGAAAGGGTTAATCTGAAAGGTATAAAATTGATTTGAATGCCTTCCTAAACAAAGCTTTTTTTCCCCTCCCCTTCTCCGTGCTCCATACATTCCAGAGTGATACAATGCTTTGCCCAGCACGTATTAAAATTTAAGTCTTGATCTTTGTGCAGAGATTGCCTTGGCAACCTCAAATTCTCTATAAGGCGTGTCACCACACGGGCAAAAAAAAAAAGGCATAAATACATTTGTACGAATCAGAATTACAAACCTTTACATGAATCATCCTCGATTGGCTGTTTGAAAGCTGTTATGTCACTGAAAGTGCAAAGAAATAAAACCACTTTATCCTGTTCATTTCGAATTGGAGCGATTTTCACAAAGAACCACACAGGTGTCCCTGAAAGAAATATCAAAACGTCGGTCAGTAATTTGCATTCTCATTTGAGGGGCTATGGAAGCAAAGACTTGGGAATGAATAGCAACAAATATTAATTCAATTTTTAAAAAGCTTCATTTCTTCAGGTGCTGGGGTTATTATACCATTCATTTCTCGCTGAAATAAAAACTTTCACAGTGACTACTCAGTGGGACTTTTCTTTCATTAAAATAATTTTGTAAGTTCAACTCTCTTAACTCTTGCGAAACAATTAGAAAATGGGTTGAAAATCCCCCTTCGTCTCTGGTAGGAAGTAAGGTACAGAGACCTGCAGACTTACTGGAGACCATGTAGTGGGCAAGCAAAGAGGAGGAGCGTAATGCGCATTGCCAGCACGGCCAGCAGACCATGCAAACCATGCAAACCCAAATTACCCAGAGGGCCCCAGGGTCAGAATCCATCTGGGAATCCATCAGTTTGGCTCACATGCTCAATCAGCCATGGACCAAAAACTATGTTTCTAAGTCTCTCTCCCCAAAATAAAAATCCAAAAGGTCCAAACAATAGCAAATGACAGCACATTAAGAAGGGAAGGAATCACCTCAATGACTCTCCCAGCAAAGGCTCCCCCAGAAAGGGAGGTTTCCAGGTGGGTTTGGGTGGTAATTACATTAGTGCCTTAGGGTACTCAGTGAATGCATTCAACTTCCAGTCCTTGCTCCTGAGCTTTTAAAGTGGGGGATAAATGAGCCTCTCCAAAGCACTGGGCTGATCCACAGAAGGAGAAGCTGGGCAGGGCTCATCTGATTGCCTTCTCAGATGCCTACTCAAGTAGCTATGGCCAAGTACCTACACAAAGTCAGCCTCTGGGTCCGAAGCATAATGAGGGAAAACAAACAAGAGTTTTCTATCTATAGAGGACATCAGCAAGACTGACCAATCAATTCTGTGATACAAAATTAAATGAGATACAAAGTAATGGTAAGTTCTTCCCTATCTGGTTTTTGTATCCCCATTCCTAAAAGAGGATCTGGCATATAAGAACTTAATAACTATTTGTTGTAGTTATTTTACATACTATTTTACAGTATTTTATACACTATTTTATAATCATTTTCAAGTTAAAATACAGTAAATATTCCTCTATGTCGTTTAGTATTAGAGAAGCTTCCAGGCATGCCAGGCACTGGGCTCAGCATTTTATTTTATTTTATTTTATTTTATTTTACTTTATTTTATTTCATTTTAGAAGATAGCAAGCAAATAACTCCCTGAATCTTGGAGATGACAACAGATCCCCAAGAGGTCACCTGGGTCTCTCTGCCCACAATCACATTAACCTCTATACTACATAACACAGACAGACAGACATCTCATTAATATTAGGATTAGCCAGTCTAATTTAATAACTCATTTACATATCTAGCCACACCACTTACACATATGTAAGTATGACTAAACCATGTAAAACAGGCAGCAAATAGATTAAATGAGGCATTTCACCTTAAATCTTAATTATCTATGTGTTCATCTATAGTTCATTTTAATTCTTTGTCCATTTTCCTTTTCCATCATTTTTAGCTGCCATTTTCTGGGTGCTCTTAGAAGACAAATGGGTTATGTCACTAAGAAAAATGTGTTTTGAAAGGAAAATCCACCATACAAAAATCACAAATGGCATCCCAGAATCAAGAAAGCGTGGCCTCTGAATTATCCACTGTTTTTGGAAAGTTGGTGTCACTGCTTATCCCAGTCTCCTCCTCAGAAGTTGTAGAATTTTAAACCACTTTTGATTAAGCAACAGAAAGCTCAGAAGAAAGCATCACACAACTGAGCCTACACACCCACAGCTCCCAGGTATCTCCTGGCTGGTAAGACAAAAAGCAAACAAGTCAAAAAACCATTTTCTTTTTGCACTAAAGAAAACTTTAAGTGAATTTCTTTTAAGGTGGTAAGCCGGAAAGCACTTCTAATTTATTGAACTAGGAATAAAGCCGATGACAGGACCGCCATTCGTAACGTCTAACACCAGCGGTCCTGTCTTGCAGGAATCCCCACAGCCCTCCCCTTCAGAGCTGCCACCTATTGGGCCCCCACGTCACTGCATCAGCAGAGCCCCATGCCTTTGAACATTCCAGTTGGGGCAATGCCGTCTAATCTTTATATTGCATTTATGACTACTGAGATCGATGGCATTAACTCGCATCTTGCAGATCATGAGCACCCTTCTGTTATTACATTTTATCATAGTTCAAGCTCATCGTGAGCTCTCCCCATTCCATCGGCTCAGACTGTTTAAAGCTGAGTGCTTCTCTCCACTAAATTATGCCCACTGCTTGCTTCCAGAAATGTTCCCTTATTAAACATCCCTTTTCAGTATCTAAGTATGTGTCTTGTACCAAAAATTTATGTAGTCAGCATGTATTGCCTTAGCGTTCATCTCTGGCTGATCATTCAGACTTATTGAGGGGGGGAACCTCCTTTTTTGCTGACATGGTGTTTCCCTGTAGAAGGACATCTTTCCATGTAACACTTGGGCCTTTTTCCTGTGTTGGTAAATTGGGGGCAAGAATTGGACATGTGTAGCTTGACCACTTCTCCCGCTCTACTCTAGAGATTAGTCTATATTCTGCTCTGTTCTTCCACTCCATAATTGTTAGGGGAGAGGGCAGGGAGGCTGGCTGCTAAGACAACTGAAGTTCTCCACTGCTACCTGGGATGGGTAGTTAAGTCTGCCTGATTCCAAGATTTACTTTAAGAAACTGTCGACCTCAAAAAATAAAAGTGTCCATTATTTTACCTACAAAAATGGGTTTATTTGGGAATAACAATTACAATTCTAGACACAAGCTATGACAAAACCATAGGCAAGCCTGAAGAAGAGCAAAGGAGAGAAATTTTCTTTTATAAAGGAAAGAGGTGGGGCGGGAGGTGGGGAGGGGGTATGAGCTAGGCTTTTACAAACACAGCCCACTGGAGAAGACGAGGAGTTCCAAAGGTAGTGCTTTTCATTGGCAGAGTTATGGAAAGGGCTGACTCATTGCCAGGCAAGGAGAAAAGCCTTCCTTCCTCCAGCTGGGATAGTAAAGCAGAAACACATTCCTGGGAGACTTGAGCTATGGGTGAGTCTCTTCCAGTTTGGGGTAATTGATGATAAAGTGGTAAGCCATAAGAGCTCCCCCTACAGGCCCTCCTGACTATTTTAGTTGAGGTTTTCTTTATTTTTGCAAAACTCACTTTCCCACAGATATGAACTACATTTTCCAGGATCAGCCTTACTACTACTCATAAAGGTGATAGTAGAACCTCTATTTGCCAGATTCCTATATCTGTCTCAATTAGTTCTCTCTCAATTAGTTCTAATCACAAGAAGGGAAAGACAGTGCTATGTAATGGCCCCCTCAAACCTTAACAATTGAGGACTGTTTCTTTAAATAAATCATAATTTACCCCAAGGAAATCTGATCCACTTTCTGTATTGCATCCTGCACCCCACATGACAATGGCGTCTGATGTAGTATTATGAGTAGGGTGAATTTGGCCTTTACATTGCCCAACTCCAGGAGCTGCCATCCTGACGTGGAGAAGCTCATTGACCTTGGGAGAGTAGCTAGCAGCTCTAGAAATACTTCCTGAGTTTCAAAGGAATAAATCCTGCTTCCGGTGTCTTCGCAGTCACTTAGACCTGCCTCTCTCCCAAATTATCACCACCCAAATAATCTAGAAAAGCAAGAACGGGCTTAAATTTTCGCTTCTGAAATTCTTCTAATAGAGAACATGAGTCCCTCCTAGATGTCACAGACTAACTTCCCCTCTTAAAAGGAAAGCATTTTTAATTAATGAAATATTACTCAAAGTTTCAATATATTAAACAATTTCTTCCAGTGAATATGAACCATCCGGAGCCTGGAGACCCCCCCCCAACCCCAGCTTCCTCTCCACCCCCTGGAGGCCCCCAACAACACTGCGGAGCCCTTTGGCTCCATTCAGACATAGATCTGCCCAGAGGCAGAGGCCAGGACAGTTGGCCTTCAGGGATCTCTCCTAGACCCCAAATTCTGCAGCAGAATCCATTCCATCAGGAGCCAAGAAAGAAAATAGATGCATAAATATTCACACATACACTCAATTTTAAAAAGAGTTTAAAATTCTACCTCCTCACCCAAGTAGCTACAGTGGAAAAGCCAACAAAAGCAAGTACTTGATGTCCTGTTTCTGTGAAAGGACAAAGGGCCCATCATAAATTTTCTGTTAAAAGAAGATCAATACACAAATCCAGGAGAAACACAGCATCTGGCAATCCTACTGAGAGCCAAGGCTGCTGCTGCTGCGAGGGCAGCTCTGTCCTGGCCAAGGACGCCCAGTGGAGGGACAGCTCAGGCCAGGCTCCTCCTGCTTGTCACTCTGTGATTCTCACCCCTACATGGCTCCGTTGGGTCGTGTATCGATGAGCCTGATAATCTAACCTTGCTATGGGGTTTCTCAACCCCAGCAGCCAGGTAACTAAACAACAAGGCTCAGGTGTATGAGAGAATTTTTGGCCTCCATCAATCTTCTCTCTAGTCTGGCCCTCCTCCCAGGTACTCTCTGTAACCAGCCAGCCAGGCAGCCAGGCCACATTCAACAGCAACAGAATCAACCAAGATGCTGTGATTGGCTCTTGGGAGGGGCTGCATGTGCTGGGCCATTTGGATTGGTCCAGAGATTGGACCAGGGAATGGCAGCCTGCTCCGGGAACAGATCAGTTGGTCTGCGGTCAACTTCATTAAGACAAATGACGAGGGCAGAGAGGATGAGACAGCACCAGGAAGATGTAGTGGCCACTGGCCATTAGAACAACTGATTTGGAATCCTAAGCCCTGGATTTGAGCACTGTATCTTTTTTTTTTATTTTGTGGCTTGGCCATGTCATTTTAACTTCCCTAGGAATCAGTTTCCTCATTTGTAAAACAGGGATAATAGGACTACTTAAGATTAAATAAAAATATACTCATGTCTGATACATAGATATTTAAAATTATTACTTTGCTTTCTTCCTTCCCTTTAAATTCTTCATCCATGAAACGGAAATGCTCGATCTCACCTCATAAGGTTGTTTCAATGACTTATAAAGATAACATATCTCGAGGCATTTAATGAAACTCTGAAGCTGCCCCCACCTGTTCTGAAGGAAGAGGGCCAGTCTCAACCGTAACAAAGGGAAAGCTAGAGAAATCAGTGCTTAAACCTCGACATTATGAAAAGTTGATTGAAGAGCAAAAAGCAAAACCTAAATAGAGACAGCTACACTGTGTGTAGATAAGAAGATTCAATTTTGTAAGATGTCAGACCTCCCCATTTAACATATAAATTTAATGCAATTTCAATCAGAATCTCAATTGTTCTTTTTTCCTTTGCTTTTCTTGGAGCTTGAAGAATTGCAATTCAACACAAGTTGAAAAATAAAGGTAGAAGGGTGGCCACGAAATTTTTTAAACTTTTGTAAAGAAAAATGACAGGAACCACCTATCACAGTAATTAAGAGCCATTGGCACTGGCCCGAAAACAAGCAACAGTGAAAATAATTCTATCATTTATTGAGTGCTTACAATGAGGCCAAGCCCCGTCACATCATGGTTTGCTTCTCACAACTCTGCAACGGGAAACTGCTACTGAGACATTATCCCCATCTTAAATACGGAGAAGTCCAATGGGACAGCATTTGTAACCAAACTTACACAGATAATAAGCTACAAAAGGCTTCCTGGAAAAGGAGAGAACAAATCCATGAATGTGAGAATTTAGCATATAAAGAAAAGGGTATTTCAAATGAGAAGGAAAGAGCTGGACTCTTTAAAACTAGTATAGAAATCCCCCCCTTATCCATGGTTTTGCTTTCAGCAGTTTCAGTTACCTGAGGTCAACCGCAGCACAAAAATATTTAATGGAAAATTTCAGAAATAAACATTTTATAAGTTGAAATCGCACACTGTTCTCAATAACATAATGAAATCTCCCCTGTACTGAATAGTGATGAAATCTCATGAGATCTCAGTCTGTCACCCAGGAAATCAACCATCCCTTTATCTAGCGTCACCACACTGTGTGTGGTCCCCATCCACTAGTCACTTAGTAGCTGTCTCCGTGATCAAATTGATTGCCGCGGTTCTGCAGTGCCCGTATTCAAGGAACCCTTATTTCACTTCGTAATGGCTCCAAAGTGCAAGAGCAGTGACGCTGGCAGCTCAGAAATGCCAATGAGAAGCCATAAAGTGCTTCCTTTGAGCGAAAAGGTGTGTGTGCATAGGGGGAAAAAACTGTATATATGGGGTTGGATACTATCCAGGGCTTCGGACATCCGCAGGGGGTCTTGTAATGTATCCTCCATGGATGGGGGGGGACCGCTGTGCTGAGACAGCTAATAAACAATGAGGAAAGTAAATTAAATTAGACTGCTATGTCACAAAACATGTAAAAATAAATTCCAAATGGCTAATGTTCTAAATATTCAAACATAGCTATACAAGTACCAGAAGGAAAAATGGAAGAATATTTTTATTATTTAGGTAAGGAGAAGAACTTCCTAAGCAGTTTTATATATATATTTATGTCTCAGAAACACAAGAGAAAACAATGACATAAAAATGTTGTACTTTGCCCAGCTGGTGTGGCTCAGTGGATTGAGCGTGGGCTGGGAACCAGAGGGTCCGGTTCGATTCCCCGTCAGGGCACAAGCCTGGGTTGCGGGCCAGGTCCCCGGTGAGGGCCATGTGAGAGGCAACCATACATTGCTCTTTCTCCCCTCCCTTCTCCTCTCTCTGAAAATAAATAAATAAATTCTTTAAAAAAAAATGTACTTATATATAGTGTTTTTTTTAATCCTTACCCTGGGATATGGTTATTGATTTTAGAGAGAGAGAAAGGAAGGGAGAGAGAGAGAAACATTGGTGTGAGAGAGAAACATCGACTAGTTGCTTCCCTGACACTCCCTGACAAGGGACAGAATCCGCAAATGCGGTATATGCCCTGACTGGGAATTGAACGTGCAAACTTTCAGTGTATGGGACAATAATCCAGCCAACTGAGCCATTGGCCAGGGGTCTGTATAGTATTTTTAAAAGTCTCTAATTAAAAAGAAAAAATTTTAATAGGAAAAATACTTTTCTTTATGTGTGTGATTTAGGATGAATATCCTTTAATATAAGAAGCTCCTTGCACTGAAAAAGTAAAAAAACAATCCAGTAGAAAAATAGGCAAAATATGATTGTTTTCCTATGAAATTTGTCTCCACAACTAGATCGTAACCTTCTCAAAGGCAGAGTCAGGTTCTTATATCTGGATCTCTTTGGCTCGAGCCCACAGGCCTACAGCAGGTATGACTAAGTCCTTGACCAGCAGCTTCTCCTTGCTGGCTTGACAGAATGCTGTAAGATGCCTTTCTGGGCTCCTCTGACGGAGAAGCTGATGTGGAGTTCCCACACACGGGGCCAGCAGCCTCGCCACAAGTTCTGGAGTCAGTCACACGCTGGGGAGTATTACCCAGAGGATGTACTGCTTTCACTCAGGGCTGATACTTATTGGTTTTCTTGTTTGAAAAATGGACAAAGTAGCACAAGAGGGACCGCCTAAATATTTACTGAATGGGTTTATTAACGAGGATTGTCATTTATGTAAGAAAAGTTTTTAGCATACTGAGAATGAGTAAGGTAGCAATACAAAACATATAGCTCTACCAAAATTCCCAGGCTTATTGATCAGACTGGCCAATAGAAATCAATTTGTCAAATAATCCTTCCTTCAAGATACGTGGTAGTAGTCACAAACTCATTCCAAAACACAATGAAGGTTTCTACTCCCAAATCCCCAAGAGATTAGACAAACATTAATGCTATCAATAGAAGATCCTTTCTACAAAGTTGTCCTTGCAAATACTAGAGAATGGGAGTGGCGGGGGGGTGGGGGGTGGCGAAGAATCAAAACAATTTATTAGAAGTTTCTAAAAATCAGTAAGAAAATCACTACGATTAAATAAAATATATGGGCAAAGAATCTGAACAATTAACATAAAAGAGTAATTTTTTTAAGATTTTATTTATTTATTTTCAGACAGAGTGGAGGGGAGGGAGAAATAGAGGGAGAGAATAATCAATGTGTGGTTGCCTCTCCCATGCCCCCAACTGGGGACCTGGCCTGCAACCCAGGCATGTGCCTTGACTGGGAATCAAACTGCAGACCCTTTGGTTCACAGGCCAGCACTCCATCCACTGAGCCAAACCAGCCAGGGCCATAAAAGGGTAATTTTAAATAGATAGTAAATAGGAAAAAAATTCAGTCTCATTAGCATTAAAAATACTCATTAAACAAAAAGATTTAATTGTAAGCGATTTGATAATTTAAGTTATATTGTTTAATGCTAGTGCAGTACAATGAGTCAGATGCAATTATCAAGTGAACTTGGAAATGGGTTCAATTCTCCAGAACACTATTTGGCAAAATGTCTCCAAAACCTTAGTTCACAGTCTTTGATACAGTAATGTTCAGTTTCTAGGGAATATTTCATAATGTCTACAAAATATCTTCGCACAAAGATATTCACCTTAACATTGTCTTAAAGAAGAAAATTTAGAGCCTTATAAATATCCAACAATAGAGGAAGTATTATTTAAATTCTTTCTCAATGATGTTTATGGGGAATTTTAATGATGGGAAAATTTTTGCGATAAAGATTACATAATTGTGTGATTTCAAGTTGCCTATGTCAAAATATCAATTATGTCACATGTGCACAGGCAGAAACTGAAAGGAAACACGCCAAAAAGTTAAGCATATAGGAGTGCTCCTCTGAGTCTTGGAGTCCTTTGGGTGGTTGTTTCTCTTCATTATACCTTCATGTATTCTCCATAGTAAAAATGCATGAATTTAAAAATGAGAGAGAAAAAAAAATAAAATAAAAATGAGAGAAAAATAAACACTCTTTTACATGATGACATTTCACATTTTAAAAATCTCAACGGGGTGACTTTTCCCCCATGGGACTCTACTGCTTTAAATGCTGAAAGTTTCCATCTAATGAGCCACAAAGTTTGAAAGTAGAAGCCAAATCTGCCTCCCCCTTCCTCTCCTCCCATCCACGTCTGTTCAGCCCGCTTTTCCGGGACCCTGCCCGTCAGTCCAGCCCCGCACACAATCACAGCCTTTCCTTTCCTTTCACTCATCTGTTTCTCAGTGACTATCCCGTTCCTTTCAAAGTCACTGAACAAACATTCGCTGAGCACGTCCTCCAGGCCGGACTCTGCGCTAGACTCTTGGCGTTCCTGGCAGGAAAAGCGGTGCTTCCCATGTCTTGGGCGGGCCTGGGGCTGGGCACACTGGGGGAAGAGCCAGTCAGGGGGCACCCCTGACAAAGCCCTACACTCGGTCCCCTCCCACTGCCCCCGGCCCCCAGACATCTCACCCTCTCAACTGCCTCTTCTCCTGAGCAGGCCTCACTCATCTTGTCGCCAAGGGGGACCCCTAACAGGCCCCAACCTCCAGTCTCCAATGCTCTATTCCGTCTCCACACTCCACCCGACTCATCTTTCTAAAATGAAAATCTACTTACCCCTGCTCAAAACCCCTCAATGCCCCTCACCGCCACCCTCGTTCCCCACCACTGCTGCTCCTAAGACAAATCCTAAAGTCTTTAATGTGGCTGTTACTGGCCCTTACTAACCCTGCAGCCTCGTGGGGCACCTCTCGTTTCCTTACATTTTTACGTGATTACACTCCATGAGTTTTGCTGGAGCACTTTCTAGGTGCCAGGCACAATGCTGGGTGCAGGGGATTGGCCGTGAAGAAAGACACACCCTAGGCCCGGAATTCAGTCTTCACTGCAGCCGCTTTCTGTCCTGGCTACTCAGAGTGTGAGGTGTGGACCACAGCATGGCCATCATCTGGGGGCAGAATCTCTGCCCCTTCCCCAGACCTACTGAATGGAAATAGTTCGATTCACGGGCGATTTCCCAGGCTTGTCCAAGTCTGAGAAGCCCTGCTTTGTGTCTCTTGAAACTTCAGTGCTCACTCTCACCTGTTGCCTCTCCACAAGTATTCCAATGGCCTGGGGTACTCTCTGCACTTCTCTCTGCCTAACTCCACCTATCCTTCAGTTTCCACACGGACTTCCTGTCTGCTAGGAAAACTTCCTCCCCTGACCTCCTAAGGCAGGGATAAGTAACTACCCTATGTGGTGTCATCAACAAAACACAGCTGCTCTGTCCTGCAGATGATGCCCCTACCCCTGCAAATGCTCTCAGAGTAGAAGCTGCATCTATCTTTCCAAAACCATATCCCTGGCAGCAAGCCTAGTGTCTGACATATTGGTCAATAAAAAGCTGTTGAAAAAAACATAGAATTTGGTGCAACTGGAATATAGTTCCCAGGCTTAGCAAATAATTTGAAGTTTCTAAATTCCTCAGGAGATGGTATGATTTTGAGGAGCTGGGGGCGTGAGCAAGTTCCTGGGAAGAAGCCAGCATGACCTGCATCAATCTCATGCTTCACGTGTTATGTATAGACCTAGCCTCTATGGAGCCCCTGCTAGCCCAGCCCAGTAGCCATCTCTGTGCGAATGGGAAAGAAAAGCTCCCCCCTCAGCACAGATGCAATTCTAGGCCAGGGGCACGGAGGGCTTGGCAAGCAAACCACAAGCTGGCTTCCAGTTGCCCCCCACGTGGTACCGCCTGCATTGGCCCCGCCTTGTGCCCACAGTCACGCTGTCCCCATCCAAGCAGAATGGCTGCGCAGCAAGCACTGGAAACCAGCTCTTGGCTCTGCATGACCTCAGGTGAGGAATTCAACCAGGTAACTTCTTATACAATGGAGCTAAGGAACATCCGCCATGCCTACTTCACGGGCCTTAGAGGATGAAGGTTTTAAAATAGAGTGGAGTCGTGCCGGCCACAGACTTCATTCTCTAACGTCAAGGGGTAAGGTGAAAATTGTACTTGACCAGAATCACTGTTGAAAAAGCTTGAACACCACGTGTGAAGCAGAGCCCAGGCCCCGGCTGACGTCCGTCAGTAAGCCCACCTCCATCAATGAAGGGGAGAGATGCTGACTCTTTGTAGAACTAACAATGGAACTAACCGGCCTACACGCAGGGGCAACGTCTACCCGAAGTACAGGACTTCATACACCAGAAGCACCTTCACTGCAATGAGATACAATATGAGGTGTTCCCCCTGGAGGAAGAGTGAATTTCCTTTTCCCATCTCACACTCACTTGGGAACACACGCTCACTGAAGGGAACGGCACATAAAATCACGAACTCAATTTAATTATCTTTCCTTCTCTTTTCCTTTTGTGCCAAACACACATAGTTGAATTTGAGCAAAATAAATGCATAGTCTAATGAAGCTTGAAACCTCTGAAGCAAAATATAAATGTAAAAGTTATTTTGGTGACACACCTGCCCAATTTGTATTCTACGCCGTGGGGAAATCCACACTTTGGGACACAAAGCTGTCGGTGTGGAACACCTTTAACTCACTCCATCACCTGGAGACACGTGCAGAGAAGGCCACTGCCAGCGTGCTCCTGGTCAGAGCTGTCGCTCTGAGTTGTGTTCCCCGTAGTGGAAGGGCCGGCAGAGAACCTTGCACAGTCTTTCACCTCATGCCTCATATGCTGAGTAGTGAAGTCAGTCACGAGACCCACTGGCTGAAGGAGTGAGATGGAGCAAAGCAACATCTCTGACACCAAAGCTACAGGACCAACCCTCTCATATTTGTGAAGGCCCAGAGCTGGCCTGCCAGGTCAGCATCTGCACGGGCCACCAAGCGGACGGTCCTTTCAGTTGCCTGCTCCAACATGCCAGATGGAAAATAGTCCCCACTCCTTCCAGATAAAAGCAGCACGTGCCCTCTGCTTTCCAGAGCAAAACATATCACTTTGAACACCACCAAAATAAACCCATCCTCATGCAGCATCTGGGCCACTCTGGGAATGCTCTATGGCACCCGTGGCCTACCGTTCAATCCTACATATAAAGAACAGGGTACTTTACAAACAAAATAGCGTTTTGAAAAACAAAGCTCTCTTCAAAACCTCTGCAGCCCACCACGGCCATATGCCCCACTTTCCCTCCTTCCAATACAGCTAATCGCCATCCTCCTGAGAGAAAAGCAAGCTTTATCCTTGTGCATGGCAATTGACCTAAAGCTTCTTTAACATACTTTGGGGAAGTAATCATCCAAAACAAATACAAATTAACAATGCACTGTGAGTATTCATACTGTCTATAATGGAAAACTGAGGTCATCAGGAGAGCAAAATTTTATTCAAAAACTTGTAATTGGGCACCTACTGGCATTGCCTGCTGTGCTAAGTGCTGTGGAAGATAGATGCAAAGATGAACTGCACACAGTTTCTGTCCCATCTCCTCCCTTCCCCCGAGAAGGGATAAAGTCTACAAGTGCTTTAAGCCAGCAATTCACCGTAAGTAAACCAACAGGAAAAACACTAACTCTTGGCAGAAAAAAGGTCAAGAAGTTTTGATTGGTTAGTGACAAGTTCAAATGTTCCCAGGAGGAATCATCTAACTCATCAGTCCATACCCTTTCTCCCAGCACACACAATGGCTTCAAGTAACAATGTTTAGCTAATGGGAGAGAAGAAAACCCAAGGCAGCAACAGAGGAAGAGGAGGTATTTTACTATGCCAAGCACATGAAGACATGGTTCAAAATAGTCTGAATACTCACTGTTCTTCTTGTACATCAAAATTTCAAAAGAATTCATCTCATAGTTCTCAAATGTTTGCCGCACCTTTTCAATTGTATCTTTATCAGTCAGCTCCCCATACATAAAACTGCAAATCAACCAGAGAGCTCAAGTTAGATTAGCAAATATTTATTATTCTACCTGCATATGTTAAATATCTGTTCTATACCTAGCACTATGCTATGTAGAATGAACACACACACACACATACACACAATAAAAACATTCAATCAAAAAGGCTTTACTAATTCAACTGTGATCAAGATTCCATCACAGCCCCCCAAAATACACAGTCTAATAAGAGAGACTGCTGGAAAAGGACAGGTCAGAAAACAGTATGACGAACACATAAGGAACTACAGAACACCAAACAGTCACAGAGCACTGCCTGAGTGGTCGGAGAAGGCTTCCCAAAGGTAAAAAGAAGTGAGAGCTAAAAAGCAGTGGAAATTAGCAAGAAAAGAACATTCCGGGCAGAAGACGGGCATGTGCAAAGGCACAGAGGTGAGAGTGAGGTTCCTTCTGGAACCGAATAGAGCTCAGTTCAGTGTGACCGGAACACAGACAATGAGCGGAAGTTTGCCACAGAACACAGAGAGGGGAGCACAGGCCAGGTCGTGAGGAGCACGTGGCCTCATATGCCGTGTGAGTGATTCACACTTTATCCTGAAAGAACTCGTAGCAAAGACACAGAGGAAATTTGGACCACAGATTTTGCTTTCTTCTAATTCCCAATAAAATAAACAAAAGTTTAGAAAAAAATTGCAAAAGTTCACCAACCAAACAAGAGCAGGGACGAAATTTGTTGCTCTAAACATTAAGACAGAGCTAAAGAACCAGAAGATTCTGCTCTTTTTCCTACCCTTTGCCCCACCCCACAAAAAATGGGGGGGGGAGCATTGGGTTGAAAAAAAAACTGAGATGATGAAATCCTACAAATTCTTTCTCCGTACTGCTCATGATTAGAGAAGAGGAAACTAAGGAGTTTGTAAAGGAGCAGCATGGAGAAAAGTCACAGAAAACTTCTGGTGAGTGGAAGTTTCTGCCAACTAGAGCTGGTTCTCAGCAGAGGCAGAAAATCCGCCAGACTACCATGTTCCTTGGCCCCACTGAACTTGGTCTGAGAGCCAGGGCGTGTCCCTCTAGGAATGGGATACACCGAGTAGGCAGAGCAACATGGCACAGGGCATTAACAAAATGTGAGAGGACAAAACCCACCTCCCAGTGGAGCTGGGGAAGCAGTCCTCTGACAAAGGATGTGGCGAGCGTCTATCCTGCCCACCCCAGGCCTCCAGGCAGCCATACCCTGGACAGCCACACTCAGCCCTCAGCTTCGGGAACACAGAGGCCATGGCAGGGGTTCCTCCATAATACGCTCCCCATCTTCTAAAACTGTGCATACCAAATGCAATCTAACTTACTCGTGATGACTCACATCACAGAATTGTAGAATTTCCGAGCTAAAAAGAACCTCAGAGGTTATGGAGTATAATTCCTGAACAACCAAGTGAAGCGCCATGCTTGGCTTGATATTGGAACAGCCTTGGGCTTACTGCAGGCTTCCGATTTCCAGGCCCCTGTAAGAAAATCGTCCTAGCTGTGGACTTTATGAATTCTGTGTCACTTCCATTTATTATGTCCCTTCCCAGTCCACTGAGAGCTGTTATTATCTGTGGTTCCTCTGTACCTATCTCTGTATATATATTCTGCCTTTGGGTTGTGTTCTTTGTCTATAAACCAGGAAAAGAGATGACCGAGCTTGTTGAATTACCTTTAAAAAGGAGAATAGATCAAGACTAAATTAGCCCTGCTAAGAACAAGAGGATTTCTCCTGAGAGGTAAAAACTTAAGATCTATGACCATTTTATTTAGTTGGTTGTTCAGAGGCCTTTTTAGCTTCCACTTTCTCTGAGTTAACTTGCTAGACACACGACCTCCACGTAAGTGATGCAAAGCTATAAATGCTGGCAATTTCCTTCACAAGGTAAAACAGATCCCTGTAAAATGGACTCTTCATATGAAAGAAGTGCCATAATGACACCCAGCTTCCATTCTCCCGTGTACTTTTTAAAGCTGAGTGTAAGATTCCTTTTCCTGAACATTAGATTTCAGATGCCTGCAATGCAAGAATTCAGCAAAAGAGGCCCCTGAACCATAAAGAATGCAGCTAGCACAATGTATGTTTACTTTATTTCTAGAGAAGGGACAGTTTCAGAGAATTAAACAAGTTTCTTAGAATTGTATGTTAAAAAAAAGTTGGCTAAATGAGCAAATATATCTGCTCTTCTTAAAGTATCTGATTCTAGCCCATAAGAAGCAGGAATGGTAAGGAGCCCTGGCCACGTGGCTCAGTTGTTGGAGTGTCCCTCTGTGCACCAAAAGGTTGCCGGTTCAATCCCCAGTTGGGGCACATGCAAGATGTTCCTCTCTCATAGGTCCTTTGACGAGGATAAAAAAATGAAAGAAAGGTAAGGAAAGGCTGCTTTAGTCCCACTACAAAGTGAAGCTAACTGTCCCAGTTTATTCTGATTGCACATGCGCATATATAGATGTAGATCTAGACATAGACCCTTAAGAGGATAAAGGCAGAACCAGAATGTAAGAGGATTCTATTGCATTACTTAAGAGTCATCATTTCTAAACCTTTGAGCATTGGTGGTGGGCGGGGGTGGAAGGGGCGAAATGGAGAGGGTCTTAAACTTTCTATTTCCCAGCCCTCAAAAGCTAAAATTAAAGAAAATGGTAATATTTTCAAGACATTTCTTATTTTTCACCAAACTTGGTTGACTTAATACCATGGAAATTCACCTTCTGAAAAACAGAGACGATGCCTGAGTCAGACAGGTTTCCCACCTTCATAGATGAGTTTACTTCCTGATTTGGAAGGACTGGGGAAATGACTCTGCTGTGAAACGCACTGAAGACAGAGGACTCAGAAGGAGGAGGGGAGTGAGAGGAGCCAAGGGCTGTGCTGAGTGAGCCAAGGCCTCACCAGGAAGCTGCAGGGAAACGCCAGGCAGGGCGCAGACCATGTGTTCCACTCAGCACCTCAAGATGCTTTAAATGAGCTGTTCCAACACCACTGCCCAAGGGGGCTGCTTGCTTAGTAACCCTGTCAAATACACAAGCTATGCTGTTAGCACCATTTGCCTCTGCCTTGGCATTAGGGATCAGAGAGAGGTGTAACAAGAATTAGAAGGCAACAAAATATCAGTTCTCTTCCTCTTTTTTTTCTGATGAAAAGCTCTATGACAAAACCCTTGTCTCCAACACTGTAGTTATTCTCTCAAATAGTCATCAATCCTAAAAATTACTCATCTAAAATTTTATTTAAACTTTTTTCACATTCAATTTTTTCTAACATTTCATAAACTTCTGAGTTCACATTTTACAGATACAATGATTTTTCTGAGTTTTTCTAGGTTTCTCCCCCATCTCACCAACTGGGTGTTCAGCAGGGTGGGGACCATGTTTGAAGTCTTTGATTTCCCCAGCACGCACAGTGGAGATGATCTTACCACAAATACTCCTGAATGAACACTGAGTGAGAGAAAGGAAATGCCCACACTGAGGAAGCCATTTTCTTTTTCCATAAGATACCATGATAGCTGGTCCAACAGCTCAGCCCCCATTGTAGATACCTGCAGGTACTGCTCTTCTGCATCACTTCTGCCCTGTGATAGCCAGACAGCTTGCAAAATCCGTCATTGCTGTACACGATAGGCCAGTCCACTATCTGCGCATTCCCCAACACGAAATTAGTATCTGTTGAAAAAAAAGAGAAGGAGGAGGAGGAGTAGGCGGAGGAGGAAGAGGAGAAGAAGAAAAGGGCACATGAAGCAAGATATTAGTTGAAACTCAGTGAGGACATAAATAATGTCAACCAAGCCAGGTAATTTTGCTTCCCTCCATAATAGTCTTTTGAACAGGAAAATAACCCTTCAAGGAATACAAAACAATAGTAATTTAGAGTGAATAATTTGAATGCAAATTCTAATGTTGCTATACTCCAAAAAGAAATTAGCAAAGGAAACACGCTTAACCAGCCAACCAACAAATCCTGCAGAAATCCAGTGATTCCTATGAGACGTTTTCTAGTCTGAACTTTTGTTCTCAATAAAAGTATTCTGGTAATATAAAACAAGAGAGAACCCAAGACAATTTCTTCTGGGCTCCATCCAGCATCGTAGGCTTGTCAGTCTTTTGGCCTGAAGCTACAAATTGGCCTTGGTGACACTGACTAGCATTTGCCCATCCTAGGAGGAGAAGGACTTCTTAGAGAGACACAGGGAGGGGCACACAGGATTGCGTCTCGGAACATCCACACCACAGGCAGCCCTCCTCTTAGAGAGGAAGAGACTAGCCCCTCCTAGTACTAGAGCTTTGGTGGAGATGCTCGCAGGACAAAACCTTCCTGCTGCTTTTGAGGTTTTGTAGCCATGGCAGCTACATTTCAGAGCTCTTTTACAGAACACCAGCCCACCATTCACCTCTGCTGCAGGGATTAAGTAGGCCAGAGATGTTTGGTTGCTTGGTGTACATGCACCACTTCCTACACTTTGGAAAATCAAGTCTCCCACGTTTTTATGCTCAGGAAATCAAGTGTCCCTTTTTTCTTTTCAAGATCTTAAATTAAGCAAATAATATCCATAATTTAAATTAATCATTATTTTAGCTTGGCTCTCTTCTGTACGGAAGAGTCACCCATTCCAAAAAAGGGAAGGAAGGATGAAAGGAAGGAAGGAAGGGAGGGAGGGAGGGTTGGGGGAGAGAGGGAGGAGGAAGGAAAGGGGAAGGGAAGGAAGGAAGAAGAGGGAAGAGAAGGGAAGAGAAGGGAAGAGAAGAAAAGAAGATGGGTGGCAGGCACATACATACCCTTCTTTTCTTGTAAGTGGTATGGGTTATATATATATATATATATATATATATATATATATATATATATGCATACTACTTAGAGTAAAATAACGATGTACAAGTATAATGTCCTCATTTAATTGGGTGGTTAATTTTGTTATAGTATAACATTTACAATTTATTCACAACAGGTACCCATTCCTTCCTATCTAGTGGGGAGGAGGAGGGAGAAGAAGGAGGAATAACTAAACACAGTAACCTATTCTTGAAAATGCCTATTTCAAAGAAACATAAAATACAACTTTCATGAAATTCATCTGAAAACCTGCCAATTTCATAAATATGCTTTTAATGAAAATCTATAACCCGTCCTTCACCCCCCCATCTCTCCCATATATTCTTATACACAGGCAGACCTTGGAGGTATTGCAGGTTTGGTTCCAGACTACCACAATAAAGTGAAAGTCACAATAAACTGAATATCACAATAAAGCAAGTCACAATTTTTTTGGTTTCCCAGTGTATATGAAAGTTATGTTTATACTAAACTATACTCTATTAAGTATGCCACAGCATATGTCTAAAAAAAAATGCACGCATCTTAATTAAAAGATACTTTATTTCTTACAAATGCTACCATCATCTGAGACTTCAGCAAGTCATAATCTTTTTGCCTGGTGGAGGGTCTTATCTCAATGTTGATGGCTGCTGACTTACCCAGGTGGTGGTTGCTGAAGATTGGGTGACTGAGGCAATTTCTTAAAATAAGGCAACAATGAAGTAGTTTACTGTATTTGTTGACTCTTCATAAATAATTTTTTATAATATGTGATGCTGATTGATGACATTTTACTTGCTGTAGAACTTTCAAACGTGGAGTCAGTCCTCTCAGACACTCCCACTGCTTTATCTACTGCAATTATGAAATATTCTACACTCTTTCTTGACATTTCAACAATCTTTACAGAATCTTCACCAGTAGATTTGAGGAACAACTTTCTTTGTTCATCCATAAGAAGCAAATTTTCATCTGTTCAAATTTCATCATGAGATTTCAGTAATTCAGTCATATCTTCAGGCTCAATTCTATTTCTAGTTCTCATGCTATTCCCATCACATCCTCAATTACATCAACTTCTTTAAACTCTTTTTTTTTTTTTAAGATTTTATTTTTTATTTATTTTTAGAGAGAGGGGAAGGGAGGGAGAGAGGGAGAGAAACAGCAATGTATGGTTGCCTCTCAAATGGCCCTCATGGGGACCTGGCCTGCAACCCAGGCATGTGCCCTGACTGGGAATCAAACCGGGACCCTCTGGTTCCCAGCCCGCGCTCATTCCACTGAGCTACACCAGCCAGGGCAACTTCTTTAAACTCTTGTTAACGTTGCTATTTTGACCTCTTCACATGAATCACAAATGTTCTCAAGGGCATCTAGAATGGTGAGTCTTTTCCAGAAAGCTGTCAATTTACTTTGCCCATTGAAATTACTATCTATGGCAGGTATAGCCTTAGAAAATACATATTTTAAATAATAAGATTTGAAAGTCAAAATTACTCCTTAATCCACAGGCTACTGAATGGATGCTGTGTTAGCAGCCATGAAAACAACATTAATCTCATTGTACCTCTCCATTTGAGCTCTTGGGTGACCAGGTGCATTGTCAGTGAGCAGCAGTATTTTGAAAGGAATTTTTTGTATGAATAGTATGCTTAAAATATTCAGCAAAACATGTTGTAAACAGGTACCCTATCATCCAGGCTTTGTTTTTTCATTTATAGAGCACAGGCCTAGGATTTTCAAAATGGTAAATGATTATTAGCTTCAACTTAAATTAGCCAGCTGCATTAGCCCCTAAGAAGAGAGTCAGCCTGTCCTTTGAAGAGTTGAAGCCAGCCATTGACTTCTCCTCTCTAGCTATGAAATTCCTAGATGGCATCTTCTTCCAATAGACAGCTCTTTTGTCTACATGGGAAATCTGTTGTTTGGTGTAACCACGTTCACGAATTACTATAGCTAGATTTTCTGGATAACTTGCTGCAGTTTTTACATCAGCACTTCCTGCTTCACCTTCTACTCTTACGTTATGAAAACGGCTTCTTTCCTTAAATCTCATGAAGTAACCTCTGCTGGCTTCCAAGTTTTCTTCTGCAGCTTCCTCACCTCTCAGCTTTCCTAGAGTTACACAGAGAGTTAGCACCTTGCTCTGGATTAGGCTTTGGCTAAAGGGAATGTTGTGGCTGGTATGATCTTCTATCCAGACTATGAAAACTTTCTCCATATCAGCAATAAGGCTGTTGTATTTTCTTATAATTCCTGTGTTCACTGAAGTGGCAATTTTAATATCCTTCAAGAACTTTTCCTTTGCATTCACAACTTAGTTACCTGTTTGGTGCAAGAGGCCTAGCTTTCTGTCTATTTTGGCTTTCAACATGCCTTCCTCACTAAGCTTAATCATTTTTAATTTTTGATTTAAGGCAAGAGACATGATTTAAGGAAGAGACATCTCTTCCTTTCACTTGAACACTTAGAAGTCATTGTAGGGTTATTAATTGAGCTAATTTCAATATTACTATGTCTCAGGGAATTGGGAGGCCTGAGGAAGGAGAGAGACAGGGAATGGCCAGATGTGGAGCAGTCAGGACACACGCAATATTTATTGATTAATTTCACTATGCTAAATGGGTGCTTTCCATGGCACCCTAAAACAATTACAATAGTAACATCAAAGATCCAAATATAACAATAATGAAAAATGTTAAATATTGAAAGAATTGTGATGCAAAGACACAACATGAGCAAATGCTGTTGAAAATAGCAACACAGACTTGCTTAATACAGGGTTGCCACAAACCTTCAATTTGTGTAAGAAAAAAAGCAGTATCTGCAAAGTCCAATAAAGTGAAGTGCAATAAAAACAAGCTATGCCTGCACCTTCTGAGTGCCCACTAGGTCCCAAGCACAATGCAAGACCCTGGTCATACCTACCTTGGTAAGACATGCTCCATGCACTCCAAGAACTTTTTAGAACAAATAGACATGTGCACAACTAACTAAAGAAATAGGTGAGAAAATGATTAATTCTGTTTGAGAGAAGTAAAAGACTGTGACTCAGAGGGACACACTTGAACTTTCTCTAGGCCAGAAGGCTGAGTAAGATTCATTTAAACATTTTGAATGCCTAATATGTAACCAGTACAGAAGATGCAAAATGATATTTATAAAAATGAAAATATGGCACCTCCCTTTGGTAAATGTAAAAGGTTGTGGAAGGAATAGAACATCCTATACAGAGGATTCAGCATGAGTAAAGGTCTGGCAGCAAGGGATGCATAGCAGACTGATGCAGACAAAGGGCAGGCAGTCAGAAAGGGGATAAGCCTGAAGGACCTTCCTGGGCAGGTCCTCAGGCTCAAGATCTTTGACCCTTAATGTGGGTTTTCTCTTCCTGAACAAATTCACATGTCTTTAACTGAGCAACTAAGCCTTGAGAGAAGTAGAAAATTCACTAACTTACCGCTAAGTGGATATGAAGCCTAGTCAGTTTAACTATTTCTCTGGGCTCCTGAAACTGTAACCAATTTGCCTCAGAAGACCTAGAGTAGGAGGGAAAAACTGAGTGAACTTTCCTGTGGCTGATGCACCACTAAGATTATGTGCTAAAAGGGAATTATAGCCAGTTACATTGATAATGGTTTGACTACATGTGCTTATCTTCTTTCCTATCCTGTGCCTCACTAAAATAAAAGTAAATACATTTAAAAGGTAAAAATCCACAAAAAAGAAGAATAAAGTATCAAAAGAAAAAATTACTATAGAAGCAGAAAAATATAGGAAACAAGGATTTTTTTAAATCCTTATTTTTTTAAATATTCAGACAGATTCAAGAGATTACATCCATAAGACAAAAACAGAATGGGGGGGACGGTGCGTGAGGGGGGCATTTGAGAACAAACAAGAGTGCCTACAAATTAAAAATGAGTAAAAATTTAAAATTCAACATAATTGTTAGAAGATAAAATGAAATTTCACAAAGTGTGGTATAGAAAGAGAAAGAGACAAGAAATTTAAAAACCAAGTAAGACATAGAGGATCAATCCTGGAGGAACAATACGCATCCTAATAAAAACAACAGAAAGAAGACTACAAGAAAAGGCTAGAAGACATTTTAAAATTTTTAAATAATCAAATGTAAGGGTAGAATAATGATATTTTCAGGTATTCAAAGATCTGGGTAATTTATTTCCCATATATCTTTTCCTAGGGAGTTACTTGGCAATGTATAACAGCAAAAATGTGGGAGGAAAGCAAGACAGACATAGGAACTAGGGGAAAATGGCTCCAAATGTAGAAAGCAGGGGGAAAGCTCATAGAAAGCTTTCAATAAATACATAATGGTCCAGAGAACAGAGGTTTCAGAAGAGAGTTATCCAGGTATAAAAAACATAAAAATTCAATAAAGCTATATAATTTGGGGGGCAGGAAAGAAAATGAGAAGCACGAAAAAAAAGCTGTACAAGAAAGGAAACAAAAATATACTATGTCACATCATTGTCATAATAATGTAAACATCTTATTAACTTCCAGTTTGTAAAACAAACACAGTCAAACATGGAATATTTAATTATAAGTATCTGAATATAACCTCATCAATTCTGACACTATAAAAATACAAATGATAAGCATAAAGAAATAAAAGAGAACAATCATGAGATGGTGTCTAGAGCTGCTTTAAATAAAGAAGTAAGGTATTAAAATTTTACTTAAAATTGCAAAAATAACCAGTAAGGGAGAAATATAATCTTAAGAGGTAGAAAGTAAATAAAGTGAGCTAAAACTCAGTTAAATTAACAGAAGCCACTAGATATTTTAAATTAATAAAACTAGAAACAGAGATGAACACACTTTGCCTCCACACACAACTATAGCGAAAAACACAACTAGACTAAAAACAAACATAACCCAGAATTGTCAGAAAATCAAGCTGTGTGGAAGTCCAACGACCAAGGATTTAAAGGAGCCACACCATCCAGCTGGGCAGGAGGGTCAGACACACAAAGAGGCGGGAGAAAATGGAGAGGTGGAGAGGTGGAGAGGTGCAGAGAGGTGTGGAGACACAGAGAGGTGTGGAGACACCGAGAGGTGCAGAGACAGGAATGAGGGGTCCACATCCATGAACGGTGGATTAAAAATGATAGGGATGCCTCAGGAGAGGGGGATCCCATCCCAGTCCTAGACAACCCAGCCCAGAGTTCCAGCACCAGGAAGAAAAGTCCCCATTACATCTGAAGTAAAAACCAGAGGGCATTGGGGCAGCAGAAGAAACTGTGGGATTCTCAAGAGATTCCTCTTAAAGGGGCCAAAACAGACTTAGGACTCACACAGACCCACCCCCTCTGGGATTCACAATAAGGGCAACAGCTGGAACGGCACTAGTGGCATATGGGGAGAAAGTGAAGTGCAAGTGCTAGGAGACAGCTTCCTCCTGGGCAAAACTCCAGAAGCCAGGCAGCAGCATTGTCCCCTCTGTGAGCCCTCTCGCACACAGGGAAACAGAGTGGTGACACAGGTTTCCCTCCCCTGGCGATTACCTAAGGCTCCACCCCATACAACTTAACAGGTGTGCTTTTCTACAATAGGCCACACTCCTAGGACAGAGAGTCAAAGCAGCTCTATCTAATATACAGAAACAAACACAAGGAGGCTGCCAAAATGAGGAAACAAAGAAATATGGCCCAAATGAAAGAACAGAACAAAACTTCAGAAAAAGAACTAAATGAAATGGAGGTAAGCAATCTACCAGATGCATAGTTCAAAACAATGGCAATTAGGATGCTCCAGGAATTCACTGGGTACTTCAAAAGCATTAAAAAAAAATAGAAAACCCAGGCAGAAATGAAGATTGAATTAAGTAAAATAAAGAAAAATCTACAGAGAATCACAGTGGAGGGGATAAAACTGGGAATCAAATCAATGATTTGGAACACAAAGAAGGAAAAGAATTCAATCAGAACCACAGGAAGAAAAAAGAATTCAAAAAAACGGGAATAGGCTTAGGAACCTCTGGGACATTTTGAAACATACCAATATCCAAATCATATGGGTGCCAGGAGAAGAGGAAGAGCAAGAAATTGAAAACTTATTTGAAAAAATAATGAAAGAAAATTTCCTTAATTTGTGAAAGAAATAGACATACAAGTCCAGGAAGCACAGACAGTTCCAAACAAGATGGAGCCAAAGAGGACCACACTGAGACACATCATAATTAAAATGCCAAAGGTTAAAAATAAAAAGAGAATCTTAAAAGCAGCAAGAGAAAAGCAGATAGTTATCTACAAAGGAGTTCCCATAAGACTGTCGGCTGATTTCTCAAAAGAAACTTTTCAAACTAGAAGGGACTGGCAAGAAGTATTCAAAGTGTTGAAAAGCAAGGACCTACAACCTAGATTACTCTGAGCAAAGCTATCATTTAGAATCGAAGCACAGATAAAGTGCTTCCCAGACAAGGTAAAATCCTCACCAAGCCATTATTATATGAAATGCTAAAGGGAATTATATAAGGAAAAATAAGATCAAAACAATGAACATTAAAATGGCAATAAATTCACAACTATCAGTAACTGAATCCAAATAACAAACTAAGCAAACAAGGAGAACAGGAACAGAATCATGGATATGGAGATCATTTGGAGAGTTATCAGTTGGGAGGGGGAAAGGTGCAGGTATTAAGAAGCACTAATTGGTAGGTACAAAATAGGAGGATGTTAAGAACAGTATATGTAATGAAGTAGCCAAAGAACTTACATGCATGACCCATGGTTATGAACTAAGGGGGGGGATTGTTGGAGGGAATGGGGGTACTGGGTAGGAGGGGGCAAAGGGAAAAAATTGAACAACTATAATGGCATAATCAATAAAATATATTTAAAAGAAAAAAACTAGAAATAGCTGTGATGCACATTATTTAGACACATAGAAGAAACTATAAGAAGAAACAGCTAAAATTAGAACAGGTAGCCTTTGGTGAGCAGGGTGAGCAAAGAGACGAGGTATAGGATGGTTGTTTTTCTTTATGAGCTCTTCAGTTTGATTTTTTAACCATGAGCATATATTACTTTGATAAAAATAAGTATATTCTTAATTTTTAATGAATTTAATCAGAAAAGATTAAGTTATTGATTAAATGTTTCATTTACTAAAAAATGAGAACAGGAGATATTTCAAGCTCCAGATAACACTGCAATTTCTCATAAAAGTATTCTGGGCATTCTTTTAAGGTATTCATCATTCCTCAAGCATTCCCACTGTCCCTGGGGTGCATATTCACCGACAGCCTTGTGGGGGAAAAAACAGGTAAGTCCACTAGCATCTGGTAGTCGAAGCATCTTCTTTGACTTTAGAAAGGAAACAGAAATATAGGGAGTGCCATAAGAATAGAATCATCAGCCTATTGACCATCCACTCAGAGGATTTCTCATCATAATTTTAAAATTCCAAAACAGCTTCCTCTACTGCTAACCCAAGCAAGAAACGAGAGCTTGCAGGGAGCAAGATCCCCACAGTGTGACAGAAGGTTAGGCATTCCCTCGTTATCCAAGGACCTGAGTGAATGGAGGAAGGGATTCTAGTCCCAGTCAGAAAGCCATCTGCCTCCAACAGGAAAGAAATCCTTCCTCCCTCACCAGCCCGAGCACACACATGTGAACCCCGCTCTGCTTGGCTGGAAAAGGAGCGTATTCTGGATTATCTTCCATTTATAAACTACAAACAATTGACCTGAAAATTACCTTCCAGAACACAATCTGTTACAAATTCAGAGCTACCCACGCAAATACCATAACCTCACATCAATCAGCAGGAGGTAAGGGAAACCGTACAAGCTATATATTCTACATACTAATGAGAATGCGTAGCATTTATTGATATTTATTCTGTGCCAAGCTCTGTATTAAGTACTTTATTACATATTAAGATTTTTAACCTTTACAACAATCTTTATGAGATGGTATTACTTTATGGAATGAAGTGTTGTGGGTCTCATTTTATTCATGAACAAAATGAGCTTCTGAGGACATAGTCAATTATAGCAGACTAGAGTTGGGATTGAACATGGGATTGATCTGGCTTCAAAATCCATGCTTTTAATCATTCTATTACATAGTCTCCTTCTTATTCCATTCCAAATACTAAAATCGAACCATTCCTATGAAAATCTGTGTAGCAGCTAATATTTTTGTGCCTTCCTATAAAAACACGAAGTGCACTAAGACCTTTCACTGATGAGTCACCATTGCCATCGTTGTCATCATATATTATGATTCTACCCTGGGATACACAATGATGCCATCAGGAAATATGGACACAGGTAGAAGTAATGGTTCCACCTCTGAATGCTCGGGCTCTCCTGTCAGTATGTGCCACGTTTTGTCTCTTCCCTCGCTCACAAACTATTGCCTCTTCTTAAAATGTGGTGTGCTGGTGTATTTCTAGAACAGTCCTACTTCCACACAGTGACAGGAAAGGAGAAGAGGGGAGCATTTGTGCCTGGATCCCCATCTGAGACTCAGGGTTGAGAGAGAACACCATATGGGTGATGCAGAGGTACTGCACAGCAAACCTGGCTGTGTTAGCTCTACTGAGCCTCCCCCAGCTCCCATGGGGTCTACAAAGAAACCAGAACTTCTCAACTGCCCTGCTGTTGCTTCTGCTGAGGTTGCATGAACAGATGTTACAGTGGAGGAAGGTGACCAAAGGCCATGTTTTATCAAACTACCCAAGCCAAAGGTCAACTTGGGGGTTCAGGCAAATATCAGAGGTGAGGTGCTGGGCTGGTGAGAACCTATATTATCCAGTTACGGGTGGGGATGGGGGTGGAGTGGGGGTGAGAGAGAGAATGTGTAGGATTGGGACAGGGTACCAAGTTCTTTTCCACCCAAAGAATGGAGCATAGGTTCACCAGCTGCAAACCTGACCCCACAGATCAGTTGGTCACCCAGTGACCAGCACACCAGGGCTATTGCTAGAGATCCAAGAAACTAGAGGGGGGAAAATAAGGCCTTGCATCTGGGGATCTGAGGCCCCATAAACTATGCAAGGGCTTGCATCTCCCCCACATGCCATCTTGGAGAGAAGTGATGGGATGGGTAGAATTGGCATCTGAACCCAAGAGAAACCCAAAAAGACTACTTAAAACTGGAAGAGCTCTAGATACCACTAACTGGGAAGTTCAGATGAGCCTATAAGGGAGAGAAGATCCACTAAATAAAATAAAGAAGTGGCTCTGGCTGATGTGGCTCAGTGGATTGAGTGCCGGCCTGCGAACCAAAGGGTCACGGGTTCGATTCCCAGTCACAGCACATGCCTGGGTTGTGGGCCAGGTCCCCAGTAGGGGGTGCGCGAGAAGCAACTACACATTGATGTTTCTCTCCCTCTCTTTCTCCCTCCCTTCCCCTCTCTCTAAAAATAAATAAAATCTTAAAAAAAATAAAACTAAAAAAAAAAAAATAAAGAAGTGAACCTAGGTGGGTCTCAGTTAATTTGCCGTCATGCCTCCAGAGGTATGTCTACCAAAAGAATAGAAAGGCTCAGAAAGTAGGACTCTCCTTTTAAAAAGTGCCTAGATGCTGGCACAATGTCTCCATGACAGCAACTTTGCTTAGTCAAGGCTTCTTCATTCCTCCAGGTGGCTGGCTATATTCCTGCTGGTTAAGGATGCCAAATAAAAGGGCTCTAGGGGAGTGAAACTGGCTTTCTAGCCAAATAGAGCCACATGCTTCCACTTCCAAACAAACAACTCCGGGATTATTACTGTTTCCAAACTCAGTAAATGAAAATGTATTTTGAGGCCAAGCAAAACTTAATTAGGAAAGTAAACCACTGCATGAAAACATCAAAAACGTAATCTCCCAAATCGGCATTAACATTGGCCTAATCCGGATACGAGATATTGGAGAGTTTACACCGAGGCAGGTTGAGACATCTGCCGACCTCCACTGATGAAGAGATCACCATCTTCATTGCATCGTGATCATCATCAAGACAACAGGTATTAACAGTCACTGGGTCATTAACCCAGTGATAGACAGGAACTAACATGAACCCATTTTTATAGATATTGAAAGAAGATATTTCATAGATAGAGAAAATTGAAGAAACTTTTCTTAGATGGTGCAATTAATAGAGCTGGGACTGTCTAACGTCGATTTAGTCAGGGTTTTCCAGAGACACATAACTGATGAGAGGTATACATGGAAAGAGGTTTACCGTAAGGAATTGGTTCACGTGATTATGAACGCTGACAAGTCCCAAAAGCCGCAGTCAGCAGTCTGGAGGCCCAGGACAGCCAGTGGTATAGTTCTAGTTTGACTCAGAGTAGAATTTGAGAACTGTTTGAGGCTGAGAGCCTGTAAGCCAAGAGAGCTGATGATTCAATGTCCTGTCCAAAGGCGGGAAGGCTCAAGAGACCAGCAAGAGCCACTATTTCAGTTCAAACCCAAAGGCAGGAAAAAAATCAATGTCTCAGCTCAAAAGCAGTCAGGCAGGAGAAATTCACTCTTATTCCGGGAAAAACGGTCCTTTGTTCTATTCAGCACTTTAGCTAACTGATTGGATGAGGCCCACCCACATTAGGGAGGGTCCTCTACTCAGCCTACTAATTTAAGTGTTAAACTTATGCCAAAAAGGGTTCACAGAAATACCCAGAGGAATGTCTGACCAAATATCTGGCTATTCCATACTCAGTCAAGTTGACACATAAAATTAACCATCACAAACACCAAAGCCAATACTCCTAACTCTACGACATTCTGCAATTAAGTTTAACAGAATCAGTATAACCACAGCTCACAGATTCTGCAGCTCCCTCAAAGTCATGGGTAGTACTCCAGAACTCTAGGTTTGACGCAACAGAGCACCTCTTTAAAGCTCTATTCCAATGAAGAGTTTTTATGAGGTCAACACTTGTCCTTCCATACCTGAAGTTTCCACTCAGAGGAAGCAGGGTCCACCCACCCCCAGGAAGAAGAGCTGTAATGAATATTTTTTACCCCTTTCGTCAATCCACCTTAACAGTAATAAAGCCAATACTGTAGTTAGATCCTCATTGGACTCTTTTGGACAGTCTTCAACTAAGTAAAAACCTGGGGGAATAGGAGTAAAATAGGCTCCAACACGTTAACAAAGATCAAAGCTCCAAGATCCCAGAGTACTGGGATGTCATCCACTTTCCTGCCTCCTGGCGCTGCCAAATCACCCAGGCGAGAATCTTCCCAAGGTACCCACAGAGAAGAGTCAAGACGACCCCTTTCAGAACATTGCGGGTGCTCTGCAAGTCCTTCTCACTTTCTCTCTCCTTTCAAAAAAGTAAAGCATATATATGACATATATACACACATATATATGTGAGTATACATATGTGTGTGTGTACGTATGTATGTATGTGTGTGTATATATATATTAGAAGAGACCAGCCCCTTATATGTCTCAGTCCTCGGCTCTCTAGTCAAAGATCACTATAGTTGAGTGTTTATAAATACTAGCAGCCCCCCCACCCAAATAAAAACTTGTGCCTCCTTGCATTTGTGCCCTTGTTTAGTCCTCTCCCTTTAAATCTGGGGGAGGTGGGGGGGGCAGTCTGTGATTTGCTTCACCAATAAAAGGAAGTAGAATGGATGCCATGTCAATCCCAGGCCTAGGCATTCCGGTCTGGCAGCTTCTGCTTCTGGGCTCCCGGGACCCTTGAGCTGCCACGTAAGAAATCCTACTATGCCTACTACGGTCCTACTGTGCCTATTATGCCTACTATGCCTACTACGGTCCTACTACGGGACAGGCCAGGTGGTCACTCTACAAGCAGAGGCCACCTAATGAGAAAGAGGCCCTGAGATCACATGAAATAGCTCTGAGGAACCCAGTCAACAATAAAACCAACAGAAGAATGAGGAGTAAAAGACACCCTGTTAATTCACCCTTCCTCTTCCCTTTCCCCAGAAAGCCCTACGGTTCCCAGAGCACCATCTGAAAGAACAATGGGGACAACAAGTCAGGTGCCAGTGGCAGTGTTGGCCCTGGTGAGCTGTGGTTCCTTCAGCTCTGTGGGCTTCACTGGGGGCAAATTAGAAAACCTCCATGCTTCTGGCTTCCATAAAAGCTGACCCTCTAAGTAACTAATTCCTAACGACAAACCAGATGCATCTCTGCAACCTGCAACCCGCTCACCCATGAGGCGTAGTCAACCAGTCATTACTCTGAAATGTCGCTTCTTTGATGCTGGACTCTGTAGAGCCTGGGTCGCTTTAAAAATAGCAGAACTAAGAAACATAAATTGGTAGTTACAAAATAATCACAGGGAAGAAAATAAAACATAGGAAATATAGTCAGTAATATTACAATAACGATGTATGGTGCCAGGTGGGTACTGGAAATATCGAGGGGAATACTATGTAAAGTATATGATTGTCCTACCACTAGGTTGTACACCCGAAACCAATGCAAAATAAAACCAAAATTAATTAATTAATTAATTAATTAATTAAAGCAGAAGCACCTTCTAAACTTAACTAAGTGGGAAGTGACATATCAGGTGAACCATGTTGCATTGGGCTTTTGCTCAGTAGAATAGTTTGGGTTTAGAGGCATGATGTGATATGCAATATAAAATAAAAATGTACTGCAATGTCAAGGGATTCTGCTGCAGAGATAAATTACACACTGGTGGGTCCGTTTATATACATGGCGATACCTAACTGTGTCTTTGGAACGAGTAAAATCCAGGAAGGAAACACATAGGCTCTTGAAACATACGCGGCTTTTGCAGGTAGAATGCGTAACTTCCAATCAGCCAGTGGCCTATTGTGGCAAGCCTGCCACCAAACTCATATTTTCTAAAGTGATCGAGCGCCTCCCACATCGTTCAGTAAGATGTATGGGTTCAACCCGGCTGCCCTAGTCACGATTTATTCATTGGCTCCTCTCTGAGAGTTCGGCAGGTCTCTGATGCAAATGAGCCAGATTCTACTGCCTCCCTCTGGTGCCTTTTAACCCCCTGAGTGTCTTTAGCTGCAGGAGGGCATGCAACTAAACTGTAAGGTTTCCCAAATTCAACCTTCCTCAGCCCACACTCAGTTTTCCGCCTTGGAGAATAAAACATTTTCCAAAAGTTGGAATGGCTCCCCTCCTCACCACGTAAAGTTTCTTCGGCTGATGGGGCATGAGCCAAGCCACACTGCAGAAGTCAGATGTGTCAAAAGCATTCCGCACCTACCGTTTGCCCGGAAAACGTAACACAGAGATACTCTAAAAAGGAATTATTAGAAAATCACTTTCCATCATAATTACCACAAGTAATAAAGGAGAAATGAAGTAAAGCAATGACTTAGAAAGGTGAGTCAGTTTGGGCAATTACACAGATAAAAGCTACAATCAGCAAGTAGTTCACACAAATTTATTATTCCCTGCCAACGCTTGTTATTTAGAAGGCTACTGTAAAAATTTCACGATAAGCATCTAATGACTTCAGATATTTTACTTAGAAGGCAACATGTCTTCATGACGCTTTGCAATGTTACAGATTACTAAGGATATTAGTGCTTTACAAAAATAAGTTGGAGTAAAAATATTTTTTCCTTTATTTTAAAACAATAGAAAATCGATGATTGAGATAAATGATGAGAACAAGAGGTTTCTCTAAGCACTAAACAAAGACCAGGAGAAAATGGCAGTGTAGGCAGGCACGGCTCACCTTCACAAAACCACATCACAATTACAGCTGAAATATAGAACGACCATCACTCAGAACCATCAGAAATAGAGTTGAATGGAAGTCTGACAACTACGGAATTAAAGAAACCACATCCATCCAGAATGGTAGGAGGGGCGCAGACGCAGAACGGGCTGGTCTCTCACCCACATGTAGTGCATAAAAATTCAGGAGGGATACCTCAGGAGTGAGGAATCCCAACCCCACACCAGGCCCCCCAGTACAGGGTTCCAGTGCCAGGAAGATAAGTCCCCACAGTTTCTGGCTGCAAAACCAGGGGGATTGAGTCAGCTGAAGAAACTTCCAGAGCCCCAGGCAGTTCCTCTTAAACAACCCACACGTGGACTCACCTTCTCAGATGCACTCCCTCTGAGCTCCAGCACCGGGTAGCAGCTTGAAAGGCAGCAGTGGCATACAGGCAAAAACTGAAATGTCTGGCATCAAGGCAAGCAGAGGCCATTGGCCCTTTTCTAAACTCTCCCCCAACAGAGCTGGCAAGCTGGTGTTATAGCTGAGACTCCATCAACCTGACTAACACTGACTGGCCTTGGAGATCCCCAGAGACTCTGCCCCACCCAGCTACTGGGCCTGCCCAAGCTGTTTTTCCATATGAATGGCTGGTCTTAGCTCAAGCTTCCCAACTTCCTAAATCCTCTCAAACAAGCAGCAGCTGGCCTCAGCGACCCCCAGGCCGGAACTAGCAGGAACCAGCCTAGATTCACAGCTTGGCTTCTCCTGGGCATCTCCAAGCCCAGCAGAAGTAGCAGCTATCTCAAATGGCTTTATAGCTCAGCCAGGGTGCAGGCAAAATATAGGTGCAGGCTGATGTTGGCCTGCACCACCCAGGAAACCCCAGGGCCAGAGCACCCAGTGGACAACTTCAGGCCACATCAGAGCACCACCACCCTGCCCTTGCACAGCTGATCCTCCATGGAGGGTGGAGGTTGGTGGTGAGTGGTCAAAGCCAATCCTTGCAGCTGACTGGCCTGGGTAAATCCCTCTCATTGACCTGCCAACAGCAACCAAGGCTCAACTACAAGAGGAGGATGTATTCAGCCCACACAGAGGGCTCACCTTCATAGGGGAGGTTGTGCCACTTGACCCTACGGGGCACCTACTACATTAGGTCACACTACCGAGACACAGAGTCAAAGCAGCTCTACCTAATACATAGAAACAAACACAGGGAGGCTGCAGAATGAGGAGACAAAGAAATATGACCCAAATGAGAGAACAGATTAAAACTCAAAAAAAAAAGAACTAAACAAAATGGAGATAAGCAATCTATGCAGTGTAGAGTTCAAAACACTGTTTATAAGGATGCTTCAAGGAACTTAGTGAGGACCTCAACAGCATAAAAAAGATCCAGTCAAAATGAAGGATACACTAATTGAAATAAAGAACAATTTACAGGAAAACACCAATATAGTTGACGAAGCCAAGAATCAAATCAATGATTTGGAGCATAGGGAAGCAAAAAATAACCAATCAGAAGAAGAAGAAGAAAAAAGAATCCAAAAAAATGAGTATAGTATAAGCAGCCTCTGGGACAACTTCAAGAGATCCAACATCCATATCATATGGGTGCCAGGAGGAGAAGAGAAAGAACAAGAAATTGGACATCTATTTTAAAAAATAATGAAAGAAAACTTCCCTAATTTGGTGAAGTTTCCTAGACATGCAAGACCCAGAAGCACAGAGTCCCAAACAAGATGGCTGCAAAGAGGCCCACTCCAAGACACATCATAATTAAAATGCCTAAGGGTAAATAAAGATAAAGAGAGAATCTTAAAAGCAACGAGAGAAAAGAAGATAGTTATCTACGCGGGAGTTCCCATAAGACTGTCAGCCGATTTCTCAAAAGAAACTTGGCAGGCTAGAAGAAACGAGAAATATTCAAAGTCATGAAAAGCAGGGACTTACAGCCAACATTGCTCTACCCAGCAAAGCTATCATTTAGAACCAAAGGGCAGATAAAGAGCTTCCCAGACAAGAGAAAACTAAAGGAGTTCATCATCACCAAACCATTATCATATGAAATATTAAAGGGACTTATTTTTTAAAAAGAAGATCAAAATGATGAACAATAAAATGTCAATAAATGCATATCTATCAACAATTGAATCTAAAAAAAAAAAAACTAGGCAAACAAGAACAGAGACAGAATCAAGGATATAGAGAGAGTTTTGAGGGTTGCCGGATGCGAGGGATGTGTAGGGGAATGGGTGAAGAGGTGAGGGGATTAAAAGTACAAATAAGTAGTTATAGAATAGCCGTGGGGATGTAAAGTACAGTATAGGAAATGGAGTAACCAAAGAACTGATTCGCATGACCCATCAGCACGAACAATGGTAGGAGGATTGCCTGAGGGAGTGGGGGATGCCGGGTAAAGGGGTGGCAGAGGGAAAAATCAGGAAAACTCTAAGAGTATAATCAATAAAACATAATTTAAGAAAAAGACCAGGAAATAAGAGTTTGATTTGCCTGAACCCAAATAAAATCTATATCAAAAAGAAATTTTAAAAAAATCAGAAGGGAGAAATCAAGATTTGGCACTATGGGGAGAAAGGAGAGGATAGGACGGAAAATAAGAACCATAGTCATCATGATACACTTAAATAAAATATCTAAAATCTTAATATCAGCAAGTCTCTTTGTAGCTCTATTGTGTTTTCCAAAAGTAAAATTCCATGAAAATCACTTTTCTAAATTGTTAAGGGCCCAATCTTCACACAATACAAACTGAACTCTCTGGAGATTCAGTAGTTATTTGCTTTGTCTATGATTTTAATATCTTACAAAAATACATTTTTGATTAAGTCAGTAAATCACAATGGGGAGAGAGATTTCCATTTCAAAGCAAACTCAAACACTGCATTTACTGGGTAGTTATCCTTAAGTACATGGTTTCTAAAGCATGACCTCAATCTTCAAGATTCGGCATCAAATTAAAGGATTTTAAAACAATAAAAACAGATGAATCTGTTTCACAAGCAGCATGGAAGAGAATGAGAACACACCTGAAGTTCTGTTAGAAATGCAGAGACTTTTTTACCAGTCAATGATATTTTACATAATAACTAAGAGGTCAGTGATATGCTGATTTACTGATGAGAAATATTTATTTTGTGTGATCACTTGCTAAAAAGTGGTACAATAAATTAATCAACTATTATTCTCAATGTTATAGTCATAATACCTTCTTAACATGTATCTGTACATATTATAGGCACTTTGAACAAAACTCTTCAACCATTATTGAATGAATAACAATAACAAAAATTTATTCCCAGAACTTTAAAAAAAGGTGACTTAAAGTAAGAAATATAAAAATATTAAATGGTACTAGGAAAAGAATTTTTTTTAGTTAGTTTTCCATCTGCCTCCTCCGTTATTAAAACTTCCGTGGTAAATGTCTCAGTAAGGAAAGGGTATAGCACAAGGGTAGAAGGAAGGGAATTTCAGAGCAGACCAGTTTAATGCAACAAATATTTGAGGATCTACTTTGTCCTAGACGTGGTGAGAATGCAGGGGACACATTTGTCTGTTTGAAAGTTGTCCACCTTCCCCATCTAGCTACATCTGTCCCTCTCTACTTAGCATATAACTCCATATGCCGCTCCCCAACCCAGGAGTGGACAACTGGCCAAACAGCCCGTAGTCAGAGCTGGGCCAATTCTATTCTCTCCAGAATGAAAACCAAAACACTAAGGCTCAAAGTTCTATAAAGTTGACTGTGTGCATGCTGATGAGTCAATGGAGAAAAGTGGTCTTGAGAAGGGAATGGGGAGAGGTACACAGAACAGCAGCTACTGAGGCATGGGAGGGAAGAAAGGGACAGAGACAGATGGGCAGAGTTGGTTAGATGGAGGCAGAGACTACATACGAAGACAGCCAATAGGGGCAGATGGAGAGAGAGATGACAGACAGTGACAAAGACAGCAGACAGATGAGGACACAGACAAAAGGCCAACAGCTATAGAGACAGACAACAGAGATGGCAGGAAGAAATCAGCAGAAATAGGCAGGTCGAAGACAGATAGTTGGGGAAAGGAGAGGAGGGGGGATGGAGGGACATGGAATATGGGGAGAGGGGACAGGCCAACAGAGAGGGCAAGTATAAGGGTGTGAGCCAGAGCTGAAGAATGGGTACCAGAGAGCAAGAAAGAGATCGACAGGCAGACCTAGAGTGAGTGAGAGACCAAGAGCGTACAGGAGAGAGACTAAGACCAAGAGCCAGAGGGAGATACTGAGAAAGAAAAGCAGAAAATTCAAAGAGATGGAAAACTCAAAGAGAAGGCATCACTGCAGACAAATGAGAGGCCGGGATTGGAAAGCTGGGGGAGAGAATACTAGAGCTCCCGTACACGGGGACCCACGAAATGGCCCGGTCACGTCACAACTCTAAACCTAAGTCAACCTGCACAGGAAACGCTTCATTGTCAAGGAGAACTAACACCAGTCACAATGCTCCAACTCAGTGTTAGCCAGCTTACCTTGCCCAGGAAAACAGGACCTGCTGGCCAGCCTCCAAACCAAGCACTCCCGCTGCTGTGTGACTGCTTTTAACGCTCTGTAAAACTCGCTCTTCCCCAAAATCCTCGGGAAGAGTACTCCACTATACTCACCCACTCCATGGATTGTTTTCCCTTAAGTAAAGCCATCAAACCTGTACTAAATTGTTCCCCTTTTGTCGTCTGATAGCAACAGCGGAGAAACATGGCACACTCAGTGAAGGCCAGAGCACAGTCCCTGGACATTCTAAGTAGGTGAGAAAAGTGTAAAGTGGAATTTCATCTGACTGAAGGAGAATGACTAGAATTTAGGACCTCCTCTGTCTTTAAAAAGTATCAGTGGACATTTCAAAAAGGTGGATTGAGCACACACATTTATTTCCTGCCCTTGAATGATGGCTGAAAAATTAAGTGGGATATACCCACAGCAACAAAGGGAAGGGAGTTGCGAGCAGGCACGAGCTCCATTTCTGGAAGTGAAAAGTAGATAGGAGATAAAGTGCCTCAGAAGATGCCTTGATTTAAAATGTCCAGAGGGATCTGAGCAAGGGAGAGGGGGCAGGGTCATGAAACCAGCAGGTCTCTGGAGAGACTTAGGACATTGAAATGCTAGCCCCTACCTGAGGCAGGAATGAGATGCGAGCAAAAACTGGGAAACTAATTGAAAGTCTATAGAGAAAAAATCCATTCATTCTCTGACAGACCCAGTCTCCCATCCACACACCCTGGCAGCCAAACATCAAGCCCTGAGTAAAAAAATGCATGGGGTCATCTTGAAAGCAGTTGTCCCCAAACTGCAATGTCAATCACAATTGCCTGGAGGGCTGGCAAAACACAGATAACTGGGCCCCAGCCCCAGGGTTTCAGGTTCATTAAATATGAGGCAGGGCCCTGAGAATGGGCATTCCTAACAAGTTCTTAGAGATTTTATTGCTAGAAATTAACCAAAAACAATTTACCTAATCTCTTTAAACCTCAGTTTCTACACTTGTAAAATGGGAGTAACGAAAGTACCGTCAGAATAGAGTCATAGTGAAGATTAAAGGAGATGATGCACGGAAAACCTCTGGCATGCTGCCAGGCATGCAGGTGAGAAAACCTATGTAATTTGTCCAAGGTCATGATTATAACCAATAACTATAATTGGTGTTTAGAACTAGTATTAGCTGGCTTCAATAGTCTCTGATAAACTCTCAGTTTACTTATGGGCCAACCTGACTTCTGAGGTCATGAAGTACCTGAATGTACACCCCCTCACCAAGTTCACCCTTGTGACTGAAACTGGTCTGGACAAAAGGTTGAGAAAGTACTTCATCCAGAGAACAAGTAACTGGTTCTACCAACAGAGGTCTGGTGAGAAGGTGATGGCACACTCAGATGGATAATTAGTGGAGTGTTATTGACAACGGCATGGGTGAAGAATTGGCAGTGGTGTGCTGGTAAACTGACAGGGGCGGTGAGAGCTCTGACTTAGAGCATTGGCCAATTTCTGAGGTGTAAATACTCCCACCATGGCAGATTTCAAGTTACCAAGGTGAAATCTCCAAACCAGGACTCTGGAAGAGATGTGCATGATCGGATCTTGAGAGGTAGTACCAGCCAGCTCACTGGCCCCAGCACACCACTGAGGGAAACCTCAGGGACAGAGCAATAACCCAGGATTAGTAAGAATTGGAAACTTTAAGCCACCTAACCCTAACTCAAACCCAAACCCAAAGAGAGGGGGCTAGAGATGTGAACTGTATTCAAGGGAAAACAGCTAGGCTATGATGACATTGCAGGGAGGAAACTAGAAGAATAAATACCATGACCCCCACCTCCTCCATCCCAGCTCATGGTAGTATGCACCACAAGCTGAAGCCAGCCAGGAGCCAGAAATCATGGGGCCTATTGACATAATCTATTAATATGTAGGTCAGCCTCCCAGGATGCAGAGCAGACTGGAAAACAAAAGGGATGCTCAACTTCACTAACTATAGCAGAAATGCATATCAAAACCACAATGAGGTACCATCTCACACCTGTTAGAATGACTATTACCAATGAGACAAAAATGATGAGTGTTGGAAAGGATGTGGAAGAAAGGGAGCCCTTGTGCATTGCTGCTGGGAATGCAAATTGGCGCAGCCTCTATGGAAAACAGTACGGATGTTCCTCAAAGAATTAAGAATAGAGCTACAACCTTGGCCGAGTGACTCAGTTAGTTAGAGCATCATCCTTTACATCAAAAGGTTGCAGGTCCGATCCCCAGTCGGGGCATGTATGAGAAGCAACCAGTCAATGTTTCTCTCTCTCTCCCTCTCTCTTCTTCTCCATCCCCCTCCCCCCTTTCCCTTCTTACTTCTCTAAAGTCAATAGATAGATCCTCAGGTGAAGATTTAAAAAAAAAGAGTAGAGCTACCATATGACCTAGCAATCCTTCTTCTGGGTCTGATTTGAAAACACTTATTCATAAAGCTATAATGACCCCTATGTTCATTGCATCACTATTCACAATAGCCAAGACATGGAAATAACCTGAGTGTCCTTGGAAAGATGACTGGATAAAGAAGATATGGTGCCTATATATGACGGAATACTACTCAGCCATAAAAAAAGATGAATCTTGAGAATATCATACTAACTGAAATAAGTCAGACAGTAAAGGATAAGAACCATATGATTTTATTCATATGTGGGATATAAAACAAAAAACAACAAATAAATAAAACAAACTCAGAGACACAGACAACATTATGGTGGCTACCAGAGAATAGGATTGGGACGAAGATGAAGAGGATAAAGGGGGTCAAATATATGGTGACAGAAGACTAGACTTTGGGTGGTGAGCACATGATGGAATATACAAATGATGTATTATATTGTTATTAACTAATGTTACCCCAATGCATTTAATAATTTTTAAAAAGAAGAAAATGGTTCTAAGGAGGCAAACAAATGATATGTATTGTACATCAGGCCATGCAGAAACTCAAAACACAACCTTAATAATAGCAGCGTAGAACTCTAATCCATTCAATCCCTATAATGCTGAGAGAAAACAAAAATAAAGAAAATAAAAACTTAAAAATCCATTTAGATGAAATAAATATAGTCTTATCATTCAAATTAACTCCATTTCCTTCCAAGGTTGTTAAGTTCTAGACTAAATATGCTTTCTAAATTCACTTTTTTTTTAAATTTATTTTAGAGAGAGGAGAAGGGAGGGAGACAGAGAGGGAGAGAAACAGCAATGTGTGGTTGCCTCTCCATGGCCCTCACTGGGGACCTGGCCTGCAACCCAGGCATGTGCCCCGACTGGGAATCGAACCGGGACCCTCTGGTTCCCAGCCCACGCTCAATCCACTGAGCTACACCAGCCAGGGCCAAATTCACTTTTCATAGAAATGAAAGTTAAGCAGGAAATAAATATCCGTCAAACTTGCCAATATAGAATCATCTTGCAAATGCTGATTCCGGCACACTCAGAACGCTCGTGGAGGATGCCTACACTGTTGCTTTAAGAGAAAAAGGAGGTAATGAGAGGTCATTCCTTCCTCCTCTTTACAGAAACATCTATGTCACCACAGACCCTTTCAAAAGCTATGAGAAACAATGGTTTTGAGGCACTCTCAATTAATAATTACATTAATAATAATAGGACTGACTCAGTTCATTTCAAAGCATCAGTTTTATGCAACATAGGACTAATTGAAAAGTTGTCATTTTAATTTACATAATGAACAATCTCAGGATGAGTAAGCAAATTGATTCTGATTATTGGCATAACTCGATAACACCCAATCAAAAGAATTTTAAGTAGTTTAGTCACTACAAGGAGAGCATGGCTATTAGGGCAGAGACCTTGAACCCGAGGGAGACGCTGAAGCTGGCCAGAGAGCACCTGGTTCAGCGAGACTGCGCTTGCATAGAGAACAACCAGAGCATCAAACAAATTCCAGCGTCTATGCTGAACCCTCACCACGGGTGAGCAACCCAAAACAGCATGCCGAAGAAGACAGAGTGACGAGATATCCCAGAGGAATGAGACTTGTTTAAAATCTCAGAACAAAGCTTCACACACTCTGTAACTATCTTCTTTAAATTGACTGAAGGGATCCGGTCATCCCACATCCAACCTCACAGAAAAGCAAATAGCTATAAAATCTATGAATAATTTTGAGTGAGAACTTTATAAAGGGAAAATGAGTAGCACACGTCAAGTTGCCATAACATGTCTTAAATCTTTGGGGAGGGAGGTTTACAAAGCATGTTTGTCTTCAGCACGGATTCCTCCATGAGAAGGCACAAAGGTCTCACTTGCTTAGGAATTCGCCGCCCCCAGCACAGTATCGGGCACAGAAAAGGTCTACCAGGCTTAGGAAACTGAACCACGAGCTAGCCTTTGCTTGGCGTTTTGATTTGTCTTTGACTTTTTTATTCCTCCATGAAATCTGTGCCTTTCCTTCAGTCATTTTGTTTTATTTCTTTCACTAAAATAAACATAAATCATTGACTTCCTAGTTCCTTCCCACTTCCAGCTCTAATTCTTACATAATCTCTGTCCTCAGGGTTTACTGCTTCTCAATTTAAGAAAATGAGTCTCTTACACACACACATCCCATTTGCACTTGCCCTTTGTACACAGTTCTAACTGTGCAAGTCTTTCATGTCATTTATCATCATGTGTGAGTGAGTTCACACTGTGAGAACATTCCAACACACAGTAGATACTAATGCCTCCCAAAGGACAAGAGCAAGTTTTATTTTCATTTCATTTTGATCCTGTGCTCACTACTAACATAACCCTAAATGATCCTGTTTTATTACTAGATTGTTTGGGCTATGTCATTATTTAAAAAAAAAAAAAAGGAAGAGGAGAAAATACCAAGTGTTGGCAAGAATGTGGAGTGATAAGAACTCTCATACACTGCCAGTGGGCGCATAAATTGATACAATCCTTTGGAAAACTGTTTGGCAGCCTCTACTGCAATTAAACATACGCATTTAGGCGTACACAATATATGCCCTCATCCCAAAAGACACATGCAAGAATGTTTGTAGCAGCATCAAAAGCAAACCAAAAAACAAAAACCTGAAACAACCCACATGTTGTTGGAGGATGACATCGTTGAGAGGATGTCATCTGTCAGTTGATCCTCGAGCTGGACCCAGCTAATCAGAGGCTCCTCGGCCCCTGCCCTGTCCTTGGAATGCACACTCGGCCCACCGTTCCCACAGTGAGAGCTATTTCAAGGACACAGCCTTGAGAAAGTACGGTGTTGTTGAGGCCATCTTGACTGATACATGAGTGAACCAAGGCCTCTATAGAAACTGGTAAAATTCTGGCCGGCGGTGCAGAGATCTACTGATTTTTCAGCCACCCAAGGCAAGCCTCGTATGTAAGTTCCCTTGTATATTAAACCTGCCACCTATCATTCTGAAGTAGTCTGCCCCTTTCTTCGGTCTCTCCTTGCACTCAATGTCCAGGGGCCAGTTTGCACATGAACACGTGTCCATCCATAGCATTCAGAATGGATAAATGAAATCTGTCTTATGATCATACCATAGAGCCGTACGCAGCAGTGGCAATGAAATGACAGTACACGCAACGACATGGATGAATCTCCAACTAACAAAAGAATACGTGCTGCAGGTTTCATACATGTAATGCTCAAAAACAGACAAAAATAAACTATATACAAGGTTCAGAAATGCAAAGCAAAGTGGTAAAATCATGAAGAAACGCAAAATGTGATCACCATAAAATCAGGAGATGGTTCCCTTTGGAGAGCAAGGGACTGGAATCAGGAAGAGTCCCAGGGAGTTTCTGGAGAGCTGGCAAGATTTGATTTCTTGACATAGGTGATTACAGCACAGTATTTACTTTATGCAAAGTGTAAGCTGTATTAAATTATTTTATGTGCTTTTCTATGGTGGGTATTAAACAATTTTTAAAAGGTTAAAAAGGGGGAGAAGAATCAAGACAAGATAGCTTATCAGATTCCCAAAAAAATAAAAGGAAAAAAAAATATTTCCAGGTGGAAAGGGAGTAGGTTAGGCTGGTTTCATTCCACAGGGCAGACCTGAAAATCTGTAAGAGGGCAGATTTTGGTAAGACCAAACCATAACAACACAGTGAGAAAAGGATAAGGAAGAGGAAAGAGAAGAGAAGAGAAAAAAGAAGAGAAGAAAAAAAACTATTTCACAACTGTGATTTCTTGAAAACAGAACAATGAACGTCCCATCATGGAAGCTATTCAAGCATAACCACCAAGAGGAATGTTCTGGAGAAGATTCAAACACTGGAAAAGGAATTGTAAAGAATGTTCCTTTAGACCTAAGGTTCTGTGACTCCCTTTCTCACCAGTTACAGGTGTGGCCACTTTAAGAGAGAAAAAACACAAAAGGAAACCATGGTCCAAATATCCTAAATGTATAAAGCAGAGATTCACTTTTCAGAAAGGGTTCATATCAATAAAGAAACTAAAGTGTATTTTAAATATTTCTTTCCAAGCCATGAGCTATCTAGCTAAAAATAAAAGGAAGGGAAGAATGAGGGACTTCAAAGTAACGCTAACTGAATCCCCATCATAAATGACGAGCTGGTGTTGAGAAAAAAAATGAAGCTAGAAATTCAAATTACCTACACTTTCCTCAAATACATCTATTTTTAATGATATACTAGTAAAATAGATGGATTTCATGAAAATCATGGAGTTTGGCGTTTACTGCCTTATGCTAAATCACAAGCTTCATCCTCTCAATCCCCCAGCTAGTATTAGTCAATAGATTAAACATTTTGACACTTTCGGAGAAAGACAGCTGAGCCTGGGCTGCAAGTTATCTTAGAACACATTACAAGAAAAAACAAGCTCCGCTGAGTGGGTCATAATCCAAATTATCATCTATTCCTCTTTCAGAGCAAGAATGGATTTTAACCACGTTTCTGGTTTATAAACATTCCTGTGGTTCGACGCATCTGTGAGGAGACACAGTGCTGCCGAGGGTTCTCATCCTGTTTGCTAACTAATTACATCAACAACCTGAACCAACTTAACACTACGCAAAACACAGCTGATCTAGCAATCTGTAAATTATATATGTACATAAATCCAGACCCAAATGTGCTGTGTTTCACTCCTACTAATGTGCATGGAATTCTTACTGGCAACTACAATGGTTTGATATAGATTTCTGAACACTAAAACATACATTCTTCTTGAATGGGACCATTTAGGGTCATATCTTTGTAGTTTTCTGGCACTAAGGTCTGCCAGCCTTTCTAAGGTAGATCTCCTATTTGCTTCAGTGAGCATTCTGGAAGTGCCTGCAGATTTAAGCAACCATCAACAAATATTCTGGAGCAACACTTTCCAACCGTGAATATGAAGAGAAGCAGGCTGAGTTTGCCTATGTGGCAACAAAGTCAACAGAAGAATTTGAAACGACAGCCAATATGACCATAAGCCAAATCAAGTAAAATCTGGCCCATGAATGATTTCTGCTGACGACTTACACCCATGCAAATAAGAGATAACAGTCCAATAGTTCCCTGAAACAGTATTCAGAATGTATCAAAGAAAGTTAAACTAGATTTTAGTTCCATCAAGACCAGTAAACACTTTAAAAAAGTGTTTTTCTCAAATCCAGTGTCAGGCCTACGTAAGAACTGCAGCCGGGAAACACTGTGGAATAGGAGCGGGATCCTTGGACCAAGATTCACTAGAATGTAACTTACTCGGGGTAAAGAGGTTCCTTTTTTTTCTCACTCTATCCCCAGTGTTCAATAAGTATGCTCAATAAATCTTTGTGAAATGAATGAACCAGTCACAACGGCCGACTAGTCCCTGGGCAGCCTTTAACTGCTATTTCCCACTCTCCCTAACAGTAGGTAAATTATTTAACGGGAGGGCTCTTAATTCTGGAAACACTGAATTGGAAAAACTGCACTTCCTTTGCTGGCTTATGAAGATCAAAGGGGATATTTTATGAAAAGGTGACTTAATATTTTATAACGGCACACAAACGTTATCCCGGCCTGTGTCGTCAAGCAAACCACTGACAAAGGTAGAACTGCTACCCTCCCTTGAAACACAGTTAGCTTCTCCTTTGCCCTCGTATTCTGTTTGGATGTGGTAGCGTGGCTGTTGGCCAAAATGGATGCTGTTCTTGTTGTTGTAACATTTTATTTCCTCTCCACTGGGAAATTCTGCTTCTCTGGAGAAAATAACAGTAATCCAAGGAAGGTCGTTTCACGGTGTACCTTAAGGAGCATGACACTGGCGTCGAGGGGCTTAGGGCCTCATCAGCTCTGCCCTCAAATATTTGAGGAGAACCAGGGCTTCAATTTTTTCATCTATACAATGACAGGGAAGGAGGGAAGACTCGACCTAAGGTCTGTTCTGTCCTACAGTTCTACGGTATTCCAAACACCAGATATTCAAACGCCCCAGAATGAAGTCAGTCCTCTTATCCATTAACATGTAATGAGAATAGTTTTGGGTTGTTTTTTTTTTAAGAATAATGAAAACAGTTCCACAGCCTAAGTCATAATGTCTGAGAGACAATGATGCTACAAGAAAGATGAATGCTACCCTCTGAAGAATATTGGCTTCAGGCACAGTATGCCTGTCACTCTGAATGTTACTTAATATGCTTAGGACTCAATTTTCTGATCTTTAAAAGAGAAACAAAAATACTGCATAAAACCACTAGGAGAAAACACCTAATAAAGTGATCAAAATGTAGTGCTATTTAAAGGTAAAATGCTATTTAAAATACTGTAATGTCAAAAAAAAAAAAAGGTTGGTGGATTTTAGGAGGAGACAATCAATATTTTTAAATAGACTTTTTCCATCACAGTAAAATAATACAATGCATGTAGACATTGTGATGTTTCTAAGAGTCCACATTTTTTTCTATTTGTTTTCAAGAAATATCACGAAACAGATAACTAACAACTTACATCGACATTTCGAGATCAGAATCTTTTCTTCTGACATATTACATAATTTTAAAAATGTATCCACTTCTCCCAACATGTTTTGTCTGTGTTGTTGGTGCTGTCTGGTTGGTCGGTTAATTGCAGTTAAGCTGTCGGAAGTGGAGCCGAAATTAAAGTGCCAATACTAAAAATATTCCCGGCTAGTTATTCCACTGACGTTCTCCATATGCCTACTGAGGGGAAGTGGCTCTAAGAGCAACTCAGCTAGAAGGTAGTCTGCCTTCTAAACTCTAGAATTTCTTTTAACTATGGTGTCAGCTTCAGGACTTTTTCATCTTTATTTTATTGTGGTGTTAGCTCCAGGATTCTTAAGTTCCTCCTACCAAGCCCAGGGAACACTGTGACTGTTACCTGTAAGATCCTCTTACTGCTCCCTCCCTGCAAACACAGAACATGGTATACAGTAGACACAGGCTCCCCCTCTCACTTAAAGGCCTCTGCCTCTTCACCAAGAAATGAAATTGTCACTGATATTTATGAGAAAGTTGATGTTGCTGGCAAGGGCTCCCCAAATCTGCAACACTGCCTCTGTATCACCTAAAAGGCCAATAACAATAACCATCACAGCACATTAACTCTTAGTGATTTTATTTAAAAATCTATAAACACCTCCGGCTTTTTTTTTTATGGCAGAAGAATTCATTGTGGCTGTCCATGTAGTAATTATCATCCCCTTACAACCTCAGGTAATGGCTATGACCTTGCTCTGAAAGCCACCTGAGTTTGAGCAAGGTAGACTTGAAAGGAAAGGTAGACCGACTAGAAACTCTTCATTAGTCTTCTTCGTAAGAGGCACATGATAAATGATCATTTCTAAGGAGTGCTTAATGCATGATGATTTGCCATCCTAGTTAAGTTCTTTATTACAAGATAAACTTAAATCACTTTTTCATTAAAGTAGCGTAAGTCACTTTTCATGCCCTTCCCCTAACTCCCTAATTAAATCCAAACAGAAGCCCGTAGTTTTAACACAAGTTCCTAAGGCAGTGAAACCAAGATATTCACGCATTTTAAAAACCTATTTCTTGAGTTAGTGCTTCACGTCTTCCTGATAAACGTCATCTGTCTCTGGAAGGAGAGGGGCCCAGGAGTCCGCTTCTCCGGAGCTGGCCGCCGTTCGCGTTAGTCCGCAGCCGAACGGGTCTGCACTGCGCCTCCCCATTGCCCTGCTCCTATTCGCTCGGCAAGCGTTCTGCCAGGGTGATCCGCTGATAGTCCTGAAGGCTTCTGATCGTATCGCGTTCCAGCCCTGCTCCTAGGACTCTCGCCCCACCCCCACCCCTCGTGCTACTGTCCATCTTAATGCCACGGCGAAAAGAGAGGGGCGGGGAGCATTGGTTTATTGGGTAATGGAGATTTACAGGCTTGGCGAGTTTGGGAATTTACAGGTGAGCAAGATTCATGGGCATAAAACACAGTTGTGTTTGGAAGAGAGGAGCTATGACAAATTCGTACCTGTGACCGCTTAGACAGCTCTGCACCTGCGCCTGCTTAGCCAGATTTGCACCTGTGCCCTCCACTTCCCACCTGAGTCTAGGAAATTCTGCACCTCCATGGCCTTAACTTAACCTCGAAGGGTGAAGAGGTGGAATCGGGCAGCCTGCAGCACGCCCCTCAGTCCCCGCGTTCCTACACTTCGGACTTTTCGGCTGCAGGGATGCAAGGCGGAGGCGGGTGGCCTGAGCTGCTGGTCTCCACAGCTGGCTCCCCGTGGGGAGGCGATGCCGCAAGCCCGAGCGCCCTGAGAGCCTTCGCGGCGGGGTGGGATGTACTGATGGAGAAGGCGCGGCGTCCAGCTTCCCATCACTTTCCCGGTACTTTGCTCATCCCCTGTCATGCTCTCTGGAGAGCAGACCGAGAAAGCGGGAGAAGGGCCCACCACGCGTCCCCAGGAGACCTCTCCTCTTAGGATGGGGGCCCGTCAGACCCCGCCGCGCCCTGCCCACCTTTCCCAGCCTCCAGGAGGCAGCCCGGGCGCCGCGGCTCCCGGCAGAGCTCCGGGTTCTGCTGCATCTGCTGGCGCGGGAGGCGTCTGCACTAAAGACACGGATGAAAAGCCTGAGTAACTGAAACCCGATTGCACCTCTTACCATTGGACCGCCGGACAATATTCTCCAGAAACGTGTTCTGCGGGGCCACCAGTCCTCTCCTGCCCCCGGCCATGGTCATCCTCCCGGCAGCTCAGGGTCTGGGGTTGTCCCGGCGCAGCTTCTCAAGGCAGCAGAAAGCTGGGCACGGCCCCGCGCGCTATCGCGGCTTGAAGCGCCTCATGCGCCCCACGGGATCCAGGCGGGCAGGGGCGGCGGATCCCTCCCGCTGCCACCCTCGAGCCCTCTTTGCGCCTCCCTCCTTGCGGCCCGCCTGGCAGTGCACTCGCGCGGGGCTCGCCTCGCCGCAGCCGACTCCGGGTGGGCGGAGGGAGCCGCAGAGCCTGGGTCCGCGGCGCCCCCTATCGGGCGCTCCCCCCCAACCCCCGCGGGCCTGCTGGAGACCAAGCTGGAGTCCCGAGGCGTCCGGGAGGCAGCGACCTGCGGTGGGCCAAGGCTGGATTGGCAACGCCACCCTCTGAGCACAGGCGTTACTTGCGTTCAGTTCGCCTTGGGCTGGGTGGAGAGCGGGGGCAGCGTGAGCAGATTTGGTGGTAGATTCACTCCCAACAAAGTCACCGCGAGTCTTGGGGGAGCGTGATAATGTAAGTCTGTTCCTTTGCTCTGTTTCAGGCCGAGCCCCTAGGACTTCTGACGCTCTTGGAACACCCCCTTCTCCCTCCCCCTAGGGTTTCTGAGCCTCATTTGTGAAGGTGCCCCACCTTGGTTCTGAAACCACTGTTGTACCGGTAATTAATGAGGTTGTGTTGTTGGAGGTCAGACTTGCAGAGGGACTAACTGGTTGAGCTCCAGAAGAGCTGTCTTGAGTTGTTTTTAAAGACAACCAAAAGCCAAATGCAAGACCCTGGACGTTTGATAAATTTTGCTGGCTGACTGACCTGATTTCCACTCTTATCCAATGACTATTTTCCCAAAAAGCCAAGAAAATATATGAATATATACATAACTGTTTTAGCTTAAGCACACGCTGTTATTTATGATCAGTAAGGTTAGGAAACAGGAACAAGCTGTGTGACAAACATCAGAACGATGGGCTTGTTCTCTGAGGGCAAATGCTTGGGGTAGCCAGTAGGGTGGGGTGGGCTGCTTCCCAAACATTTAACAATGAACACCCTCAATGTTGACTTGAAGGGCAGTCCACACTGCAAGGATAAGGTGCTGGTCTTCACACCTGCCCTGCTATAACCAAGACTTACATACTCTGAAGGTTTTTGGGCAGGAGCTCAGATGACCCTCCTTTGTTCACTGACTTGGGGACATTTCTATCTGTACGTATTCTTTACCTCTCCCTTCACTATATGTTCCTCTTGGGTATGGCCAGAGACTAAGTCTATTCCCACAAAAGCAGTGAGTTGATAGTTTTCTAGTTTTCTCCAGGCTAGGTCAACAACCAACATTAAAATGAAAGAGGAAAAAACCTGAGCCTGCAACCTCAGCTGTACGGTCCTGGCACCTTGTATTGTATTGTTATTGTATTGCAGAGACACTAAGCTTATTAGTATCCAAAATAGAGCTAATTCTTGCCCTCCAATCTCTGAGTCGCTATGAAGATCAAATGTAGTTGTGTATCCTAAAATGTAAAACGTACTCTCAATTGTAAAGTGTGTGTTCCAAGGTCAAACATCATTACAGTGACTAAATAATTGGGCCATTACAAACACCACCCTTTGTCTCATCTTGTGTAGACACAAAGTAAACCGACTGCTTTGGCAGAGTTAAGTAAGACTTGCATAGGCACTGAAAGTAATGATACACTTCTTCCATGTGGTAACATTCTACCCTGCCTGGCAGTCACCCAACTTAGAGCTGTGATTTCTTAATCCCTAGCTCCGTCTAGTGGTTCATTGTTTGATTACAAACGAAGTAACAAACAGTGGTTGAAGAGAATTTACTCTAAAATGTATTTGGTGCCAAGCTGGTTCTATGGTGTCTGCCCACTTCATTTGAATAAGCTCATTTAAATAAATCTTTTATGTTATCTACCGCACAAACATGCCCAAGGGGAGATTTTTCAAGACAATATTAAAAACCCATCAAGCAACCTCACAATCCTGCTTGTGAAAGGCAGATAAAATAATGGAGAGAAAGCTGTCATTGAAAGTTAATAAAATTTCTCAGATTTTAATGAGCTCTCATGTTCTGTGGCTCAAATAAAAAGGAAACAGTTGCTATTCATTTGAGGCTGTTAAAGCTTCGGTGGGCTACCTGATAAGAAAAAAGAACAAGGAGATATCTTCTATTTTAATTCTAAATGTATCACTACAGTGGTTCTCAGCACACACTGCGTGTGTGTGTGTGTACCATTTAGAATACTATAGTTTTAGAGGCACACTTGAAGAGATTAGAAAACCTCACACAGCACTAAAAAGTCAGTAATCTTTAACCACCATCACTATTCAGTGTGACAGTGCCTCCGGAAGCACGTCCAGCCATTCCCTGTTCCCCTGGCCGACCCTCAGCCTTACACGGTTGTGGGAATGGAGTTGCGTTCTGCCCTGCCACATCCTCTTTGATCTTCCCAGACCAGGGCGGGTGTGTGTTCAGTAAACACACCATCTTTCTTGGGGCTGGTTTGACAATGCCCTATGCTACCTGGCGCCTTCTGTTTCCTACTCCACCTTCAGTTCCATAACCTGCTCCATTCAAAGTTTCACATGAGATCTAGCACTGTGGTGTAGGAATCTCAGTTAGACCAAAATTTAATCTTACAAATTTGTAAAAATTTAGTAATGCATTTGTGAAGGATTTACAATACACCAATGTGCTTTGGCAGACCAATTGAGAGCCCTCGTGTTGTTTACATACCAGACAAAGGCACTTTTCATTTAAAAGGGTAATTTTAAATAACTGTGACCAGAGTTTCCCATTAAACTGCCTCTGTCCCTCTCTGCAGAAAGTCCCTAAAACTGCCTAGGACTTCTACCAAGAAAGATACAGTATCTCAAATAAAATCTTCTGCAATTTTATTCTGATGTTTCTGGCTTCCCTTCCTTCTCAGGGGCCCTCCCTCGGTGTGGTACCTACCCCTCAATCATCACACATGCTTACGTCTCCACCACACAATAGGTAGCAAGCTCCTTGAAACAAAGGTAAACTTTACCAATCTCTGTTCTCATAAATGTGATTAAGCCATGCTGTAATTGGTGGGTTCACGAATGGAATCGATAGTGATGGAGGCATAATGCTACAGAGAGAGAGTTTGGAGACAGAGGTCTGCAGACTGGCTGCGAAGAAAATCCAGAAGATGGTCAAACGTGCTGCTCAACACCACCCCCAACAAAATTATCAAATAAAGAAGGCAACGTCACATGCCAGCGGGAGGGAATGTCATCATGTGAGGACAAGAATTGCATTTTTCCTTTTATTCCTTTTTACCTTGTATTAGGTAGATAGAGATGACAGATTTCGGAAACCCAGAACCCACTGCACAGAAGAGAGTTGCCCGTGAGTTCTGGGTGGAAGCAGAAACAGACAAGCAAGGAGGCTTCATCGTTAGCAAACCGTTAGCATCATTAGGAGAAACTGAACCCAGAGGTGACTTCACCTACCCAGCCAATACAAGTGAAATACCAAACAGAGGGGGGACCTGTGGCGTGGAAAATTTCGGCTTTTATAACCCAATAACTGACTTATTTATTATATGTAATTTCTTTTAACAAAATCTTTCTTTTTTTTTAATCTTCACCCAAGGACATGTTTCTTTCATTGATTTTAGAGAGAGGAAGGGAGAGAGAGAGAGAGAGAAACATCTATCAGTTGCTTTTTGTACGCGTCCCAACCGGGGATCAGACATGTGCCCTCACCGGGAATCGAACCGGAAACTTTTCAGTGCACAGAACAATGTTCTAATCAACTCAATCATGCAGCCAGGGCGACGAAATTTTTCTAACAGATTTCTAGGAAGAGAGTTGGGCTGGCCATATCCATTGGAAAAATCTGTTCCGTATGATAGCTCTCTCCAACAAGTGCTGGGAGAAGGAAGAGATCCTCTTCAACGAGAAACAGAGTCCATGGATCTAACTGACGGGGGAAAGGACGCCTGATATAGGACTACACTCAACTGCGACTAACCAATAGGTATTTTTAAATGTTTGTCAAATTAGGTTTTATCCTTCCATGTGCCCAAAGCTATTATCCTTCTTTCTCGTTTTCTCTTATCAAAAGGGAACAGGACCTTTTACCACACCCCCGCTCATGGAAAACGACCAGTCATAACACCAGTCATAACAGTCTAATTCTATTATAACAAACATTTGCTCGGAGTCTAGCATATGCCAGACACTGGGGTAGATTCTAATGGTGGAAAGACGGTTATGATTGGCACCTGCCCTCAATAAACACTTAGTGAGTGCTTAGCTTCCTTATGACGTCTCTCCTTTCGGCCACTTTCCTCTCCCAGTTGTGCCCTCTAAGTCTTGCTTTCTTGGTCAGTAAACACGGTTCAGCTTGATCTCTTGTTCACTGAAGACTCTCCTGCCTCCTCTCGACTGAGACTTGGCTCTCCCCTAAGGTCTTGGAGTCCCGTAGATCCTGCTCCTAGAGGCCAGAAACTGAAGTGAGAATCACCCAGTTCCTCACTGCCACCCCAACCACCGCTCTTCTACATCTCGTAAAACATTCCCTTTGAAGTTCATGGTCAATAAAAAGAACGCTCTACCCTCTTCACTGTTTTAAAAATAGATTTAGGGGAAATGGAATTCAGTTTTAAAAATATCAAGATGCCTGAGGGACATTGTAGAGAAATATCGAGTCGGAAGTTGGATACACAGGTGTGGAGCTGAGAGAAACATCTGGGAGGAGTCCGAGGTTGGAAATCACCAGTTTGCAGCCTCCGAGGAGACTGAGAAGGAGCAGTTTGGAAGTGGGGACAGCCTGGAGAAGCAGAGAAGGGCAAAGAACTGCATCGCACACTGCACGCTATAAACCCTGGAAAATGTCCACTGGAGCTAATAGATAGAAACCTTTTCAGTGGAATAGTGGTGAATAAACCAAATTCAATGGTTTACAGAGTAAGTAGAAACTTAAAATCAAGATGGCAGAGTGAGTTAAAAAGCAGTCCAATGGAAGCAAATGCCAGATAAATTGTTTTTAAACATATCTTTAGTATATTCCAAGCTCAAAAGCAAAAAGAAGGAAATTTCAGATGTCAAAAATAGGAAGGAATCCACAGCAGTTAATGGAGTGTGGTAGGGGAGTGTAACCCCCAAAGAAATGCAAGTTAGGGGCTGCAGGTTCAGTATTTGTGCGATGATATGAGCTGGGGACATGGGCCCACTCGTGGTAGGGCAACTGGAACTGGGCCCCTGAGAGAGCCGGGAACCTGAAAAAAATAGGACCTAGCAGCCCCAGCCCTCAGCTTGTCCAGAACATGAGGGGAGACTGCTAACCTTCAGAAATCAGGACTCCTAGACCAAGCGTTCTACATACAAGGGAAGAAATTCTCCCAACGACCCTCTGAGTGTGGGGCCCCTGTGCCAAGAAACGTGATAGAAATCTCATGTAGCCCTGTCAGAGACCACAGGGAAACTGTCCCTGGAGGAAGTGCCTACACCAACCAGGACACGTTAAGTTCAGACTGATAACAATTGCCCCCAATATTGAGCATAATGTCCTGATTACAGGTTAAACCAAAAATAGCTCACACCATAAATGAAGCTAAATAACAACTTGGAAAAATGACAACTGGCAAATAATACATACTGGAACTATTTGAACAAGGTTTTAAGGCATATTTTTAAATATTCAGAGAATAAGAAGGAAATTTAATCCTTAAGATGAAAATAGGACATTATGACAAAAAAAATAAACACAGGCAGATATTGAAAAACTAATTAAGAATTTTTAAAATATTCATGGAAATAAAAATTCCCCCAGGTATTCTAAATAGTAGTCTAGACCCAATTAACCGTAAAGGGAATTACACAGAACATAGCCAAGAAAAATAAATAGATGGGAAATGCAAATAATAAGCTGATAAAGTAAGAGGCTCCACCGTATGTCTAAAAGGAGTTCCCTAAGGAATAAAATAATGTGATAGGGAAAAGCAATCATTCAAAGGAATGATAAGAAAAAATTTCCTAAATTTAAAAAATTGAATTTCCCAGAATTAAAGAGATTCTCAAATTGAAAAGGCAGGATAAATGAAAACAAACAAATCCAGACCTAGATAGATTGCAGTGAAACTTCAGAGCATAAAAGGAAAAGAGAAAATCTTAAAAGCTACCATAAGAAAAAATACACTAGCTACAAAGAATTAAAAAATGATATATTAGTGATCTGAACATGAAAAGAATTAAAAATGATACATTAGTAGCCCTGGCTGGTGTAGGTCAGTGAATTGAGGGCGAGCTTCAAACCAAAGGGTTGCCGGTTTGATTCCTAGTCAGGGCACATGCCTGGGTTGCAGGCCAGGTCCTCAGTGGGGGGCGTGTGAGAGGCAACCACACATTGATGTTTCTCTCCCTCTCTTTCTCCTTCCCGTCCCCTCTCTCTAAAAATAAATAAATAAATAAAAATTAAAAGAATTAAAAAATACAAATGATACATTAGTGATCTCAATATGAATAAGAAAACAATGGAATACACAATGAGTTCCCAATAGTCAGAATGGCTATATACCCAGCAGAATGGCTAAAATTAAGACCGATAACACAAAATGTTGACTAAGATGTGTGACAGACCTAGGCAGGCTTAGGAGGAATGGAGAATCACCAGGCTAGAAAACGGCACCGTGGGAAGCTGCCTGCAGACCCTACCCAGGAAAAACAGATGAAGATGAGGGTCTGGGGTCGGCCTATCCGGCATAACAGGAAGCCGCTGTAACTTGAGCCTGCACCCAGCAACCAGCTCTAGCCAATCAAACTCTGATACACTTTGCAGGTTTTTGCATTTAAAAACCATGACCTAAGAACAACCGAGTGAGTCCCAGGCCCCTTTGGCTGGCTCCCCAAACTCCCTTGGTTGGCTCCACTTTCCCTCTTATTCCCCACTAATAATCCCTGTTCTCCTTAGCTTGCTGCGTCATCCGGTTTCTTGAGTGACTCCGACCTAGCAACACGGAACCCTCAGAACTCTCATGCATTGTTGTGGGGATGTAAAATAAGAAAAACCACTTTGGAAAATAGCTTGGCAGTTTCTCGTAAAATGAAACACTTACCTACCCTACAGTACAGAAATACCACGTATGTCCACAAAAGGATGTGTTTAGATCAGCTTTACTTATAATAGTCAAACATAAAAACAGCACGTGTCCATCACCAGCTGAATACACAAACTGGGGTATACTCATACATACAATTCAATAACAAAATGAAGCAAACTGCAAATAAAAGCAAACAACATGGATGAAGCTCAACACATTATGCTGAGCCCCGGGACGGAGGATTCCATTGGTTGGAGCATCACCCTGTACACCAAAAGGTTGTGTGTTCGATTCCTGGTACCAAAAGGCACATACCTAGGTTGTGGGTTCTATACCAGTTGAGATGTGTATGGGGCAATTGATCGATGTTTCTCTCTCACGTGGATGTTTTCAATGTCTCTGTCTCTCTCTCCCCTGCCTTCCTCTCTCTAAAATCAATAAACATATCCTTTGGTGAGTATTAAACAAATTATATTGCTTGAAAAATTATGTAAAGCTTGAAAAAGCTTTAGACAAAAGATATATGTGGTGTATGATTCCTTTCATACAGAATTCTAGAGCAAGCAGACCAAGTTATGATGAGAAAGCAATCAGGGCAAGGTTGTCTCTCAGGGAAGATGCTGGGGATTGCCTGGGAAAGGACATGATAGAACTTTCTGGAGTGTTGGCAACATTCAATATCTTGATGAGAGTGTGGGTATGCAAATATATGTATTTGTCAAATGCGATAAAATAATACATTTGAGTTTTAGGTATAGTGTGTATTTTATTTAAAGAAAGGCATTCTAAACACATATTGAACCCTGACTAATGATATGCATCCAGGCTAAGTGCTTAGGGGTGAAGTATATGGATATCTACAACTTGTTTTAAATCGCATCAAAAAATAAGACGGCACCCCAACTGGTGTGGCTCATTTGGTTGGGCAAGATCTTTATCAAATATAAGACCCACAGAGCCAGCAGAGGACCTTTACTGTGGCTTTATTGCTGGTGAAGATCATGGGTGGATCGACAAATAAAAAACAGATCAAGACATTTAGCATGACCTACAGTAAGCTGGAAGAGTCCATGTGATTTCAGTAGCGGTATCAATGCAAACTCAGGATTTCTGGGTATGGCCGGCTGAGGAGGGACATGGCCAACATTCAAACATGGAATTTATCCCTTGGGAATTATAGAGGAGCAGGGGCAGGAATGCTTTGGACCCGAGGGCAGAAGCTAACTCAGCTGACCACAGACTCTCCTCCCTCGCCTTCCCCGAAACCCACCAAGGTTTGGGATGAGCTGTGACTGAAATTATGTGAGCTTTATTTTTAAGAAAAAAAGTAGATTACTGTTTTGCAAGGCAAAATAACTGAGTAATATATGTGTGATTTTATATCATCGACACACCTGTAAAATAAGGATAATAAATTACCTGCTTTACTTGGTTGTGATGAGGATTAAATAAGTTAATAAATGTGAAATATGAGAGCAATATCTGGCATACCCTTGTTTGCTTGTTTTTTTCTTTGTCATATATTACATGCCCTTTCACTCCCTTTTACTGATCTAAAAATACTTTTTGCAACCACTAAACTGCCTGCAATTCAGGGGCTAAGAGGGGAGACACACTACCTGAGAAGAGAACAAAAAAAAAGGCCCATAAATGTTAGGAGTTCGCCTTTGATGCTAAAGTCTACCCTTCTCCCCTAATCTTTCTAGGAAGTCGCAGCAGAGGTCTCAGAAGAAAAGCGGTGGGAGAGGCCTTGAAGGTAACTGTTGCATGACAACATGCGTAAGGCCAGAGATCCACACCCCAGCCTGGTCCCCACCCACTGCAGTGCCTGCCTCCCCCCTCTCCCCAGGTCGGGATCTTGAACTCCCCATGGCCTTGTGAGTGCATTTTTAGGGCCTGACCCATGCAAGTGATCGTCCAGCTGCACCCAGAGCACCCAGGAGAGCAGCACAGATCTCCCTCTCTACGCTCACCATCAGGCAAGATTCAGAATTGAAAACCCAACTGCATATAAATCCTATCTGTGCTGTGACATCACTGGAGAATCACTGTGAGCCTATTTGGATGGCTTCGGTTTATTTGCATTATCACAAGATTTCTCTTTTCACCTGCATGGGATCTACTTATCTCTACTCTTCAAATGCCACTTTGTTTACTCATGGTGGCCATCCTTTTCTGAAAACATTGTCTCAGCATTAATATGTACCCTCCGTGGCTCTCTACCAAGTCATTTAGTAAATTATATTTTAGTAAGAACTACATAGAATGAATATTCAGGAACCTTAATTTGATTCACCCCTAAAAAGTTAGCTATTAGGACTATTACAACACAGTCCTAAAATTACTCCTGTGAATCATCCCAGTAAGGAAGAAAGTGAAGAGGAAGATGAAACCAGAGTACTTTCAGCTCTCCGAGTAGTTCATGTTCAGGAGGACTTCAATACAGAAATGGTGAGAGATAAATGCCAGGGTTGCGTCAACCTGCGAACCAAATGCCGGAGACTAACTCCCTTAATATCCTGAGTACTGTGCAAGATGTTGCAAGTAACCAAAACCTTACTATTAAATGAATATATAAACAGGGAACCATCATTTGGAGACTATCCATACATGTAAATGTAACAAACAACAGAGAGTATGGAATTTCTCAAGATCCCATTTGCTCTTACCTTCTTCTTTAAAGAGAATAATATTTAAACTATTCAACTTTCCAACATGCTAAAGGAGAAATTGAATTCTAAGATATGGAAAAATTAAATTAAGAAATGTTATAGCTAGTTAAACTTGTTCAAGCCTCCAAGCTCAGCTGCATGAAACACCAGAGGCACCAGAAGCCTCAGCAGAAAAACATGTTTTCCTGATTTTGTTCAAAAGTAGAAAGAAATGAATTATTTTGAAAACCACTGTATAGCTTGAGGGTTATTCTAAGCAAATTGCTGACAAGTTATTGAACAGACTGGTTGTGAGTCCCTAGAAAGGAAAGAGTTGACCACTGAGACCCAGAATGGGTGAACCAAAGGGGAAGAGATGATAGAAACAGAGAAAGACAATGCAAAGGAGAGTGTGGAAGCCATGGGAGTGGAACAAAACATCACTGGATGTCTGCCACGAGAATGGGGTGGTGTCTACCTCCGTCTCCCAAGACACCTGGCTTGTGGGGCTTTGTGCATTTCATGATCTCTGAGGGATTTACAGCTCTGTAATTTGTAGACAACGTACAGCAATGCAAATTATTCTTCTCCAGAGACGAATTGTTTTCTCATAGAAGATCAATTGATTTTCCTCCCCTCCATGTGGAATGAGCCCGTTTTGCATTTTTGAAGCAAATTTCCTGAACTAACCCCGACGGCCTCTATGACTTATATATATTTTTACTCTTTGAATTCTCCTTTGAGCCACTTGTAGCACCTTACTACTTCCCTCGTTAATTAATGAGCTAAATAAAATCTTTGATGGGTTTTTATTTTATATTTGTACAAGAGGCATTACTTTCCCTTTTGAAAATATGTATCTTTTTATGGGAAGATGGAAGGGGCTTTCAGGCAAAGTAGTGACATGTTTTTAAAATACAGGAATGAGGCCCTGGCTGGTGTGGCTCAGTGGACTGACTGCTGGCCTACTAACCAAAAGGTCACTGGTTCGATTCCCAGTCAGGGCACATGCCTGGATTGTGGGCCAGGTCCCCAGTACGGGGCACACCAGAGGAAACCACACATTGGTGTTTCCCTCCCTCTTTTTCTCCCTCCCTTCCTCTCTCTCTAAAAATAAATAAATAAAATCTTTTTAAAAATAAAATACAGGAATGACGCCCTGGATGGTGTAGCTCAGCGGATTGAGCGCGGGCTGGGAACGAAAGGGTCTTGGTTTGATTCCCAGTCAGGGCACGTGCCTGGGTTGCAGGCCAGGTCCCCAGTGAGGGCCATGTGAGAGGCAACCACACATTGCTGTTCCTCTCCCTCTCTTTCTCCTTCCCTTCCCCTCTCTCTAAAAAAAAAGATAAAAAATAAAATAAAAAATAAAAAAAGTTAAAAATAATAATAAAATAAAATACAGGAATGAGGAAGAACATGGAATGTTGATAACAGAAAAGGCACGTGGAATAGTGGGGAGATGAGGCAGGAACGGTAAGCAAAGTTAGGGCAAAAAGAGCTTTGTGAGGTAATGGAATTGAAAAATGTATTATCTAACATTTGGCGCCAGCATTCCTATTAGAGAAGTTACTATAATTTTTGAGCCAATATGTGGACTGTTGCTTGGTGAAAGACTGCAAGAGTGTGAATGTCAGCAGGAGCCAAGGTAAACATTTTAGGAGGTGGCTAGAGCAAGAAAGAAAGGTGTTTTAGCTCTTGAAAAGGAGCGAGTAAGAAGATAATCAGGGGTATGATGTGCAGTTGAAGGGCCAGTAAAAATTGTTGATGTCAGAGTAACTAAAAGCATTTCAAAAAGGGGATACCTGATGTTCAACTTGAAGTCATTTGCATTAATGCAATGTAAATCTTTCCAAAATTAGCTTTGTGTCAACTAATTTTATAGCCAAGTTTTAGAGAGCTGGTTAAGTGCTTTTTAGGACTTAAAAAGAAGTAGAATTACAGCCCTGGCTGGTGTGACTCAGAGGATTGAGTGCTGGCCTGCGAACCAAAAGGTCACCGGTTCAATTCCCAGTCAGGGCATATGCCTGGGTTGCAGACCTGCTGGGCTGCAGACCAGGTCTCCACCTGGGAGCATGTGAGAGGCAAAAGATCAATGTATCTCTTGCACATCAATGTTTCTCTCACTCTATTTCTCCCTCTCCTCTCCCTAAAAATAAATAAAATCTTAAAGAAAGTAGAATCACATATCAGAGGCACTACCCACTGATAAAACCTGAGCCTGAACCCAGACATTGGAGTGCTCGTGGCAAAGATTCAGAGACACAGAAATCTTGGAAAGGAACTTGGATTCCCTAGGGTTTAAGGTGACCTTATTTAGACCTTAATTGGTAATACATCTCCTGCTGACATGTGCTTACATAAACCAAAAATAAAGAGTTTCTACGGATGATAGAGAGCCACTGAGGTGGCCGGCATGGCAAGATAGCTGTGTCTAGGAGTTAGGAAATGACATGAAAAAAGGTGATCAAGTGCTCAGTCAGGGTTGGGAAGGCACAGGGAGAAGAGCTGCAAATTACAGAGCATCTTAGATGGTTTGTAAATGGGGAAAATTATTCTCCATGGGACATTAGAAATAAACTCATGAAACTCAAGGCAGAAAGCAATGCTGTGATTGATGAAGTAACAGGGACAAGGTCAGACATCTGCTCGGTTCATCAATTAATTGTTTCATATTTCTAGTTTCTAGGAGAGGGAAAGTCTAAAATTAGCTTCTCACATATTGCCAGTGTTTGAGAAATCATTCGAGCAAGGGAAATGGGAAGTGATGTTTGAATTGCTTCCTGGGGGACATCTGCATTTTCCAGAAATGGTTCATGGAAGGACTACCTTTCTTAGCAACCACAAATGCCTCTTGAGGATCACCATACACTGGGACACTCTGACAGATCCAGTTGATTCAGAGATAGCTCAGTACTGAAGAGCAAAGAGAAAAAGACATCTCCTATTGAAGTCTCCATCACTAGCAGGGTCAGGAGTAGCACTCGTTTCTGTAATCCAGACTGGAAACACTCAAAATCCATGCAGCATCGGGTACAGAGCTCAGAAAAGTCCTGTCTCGGTAGTGGGGAGCAATGAACTCTAGACTAAATGCTGCTCTGGTCCTACCTTGAATGCAAGACCCAAAAGCATCATTAGTCAGATCAAACTGTTCGCAAGTATCCTAGAACATTAGGCTGTTAACCACATGTGGCTATTGATCACATAAAATGTGGCTAGTGCCTGAGAAAGGTCCCCTTGAGTATTCAGCAAAGTACTGATGGGCACAGGAGTGTGAGGAAATTATCGATTGGGGGATGAGCCATCCAGGATGAGGGTAGGACATGTTTGGAGAGGTTTAATGGTTTATATCAGGCCTTGCCAGCTCTGTTAAAGGTTTACTCCATCAAAGAGCAACAGAAAACCACTGAAGGGTTTTAAAGAAAGAAGTCATAGGATTAGGTTTGCCTTTTAGAAAGATCATTTCAGCTGCAACACTGAGAAAATATTGGAATGACCTGAGACCAGCTGGCAGTAACCCGATGGCAATGAAAAACTAGGGAAGTTGTGGGGTATTTAGACCTTTGCAGGAAGTGGAATGACAGCAGGTAACCAGGCAGAAAGACAAGTTTCACTTGGACTATTGAAAAGTCACTTGATTACCTGGGATCTCAATTTTCTCATCTTACGAAATGACATCATACCTGACCCTGCACAGCCCTCCCTCCCTCATCATGGTTCAAAGCACATTCTGTACAAGGTACTCAGGACAGAGTAAACTTCCAGTATTTGGAAAATAACTTAAATTATTAAAGATATATCCATTTAATTTTTGTGAAGTGCCTCACTTCTAAGTTATTGTTATTAAATGTTATTAAAAACCACTGTAGTAATATTTTCTTCTAAGCCTGTTGGTTCTCTGTGAAGCTAGAATAATCAGTAAGCATAGTTGAATGACTCAATAATGGGGTCCTGGATTCACTGACACTCTGACAAATTCCCAAAGAGGGAGGCTTCTCTCTGCTAAGGATTCTCCACACTATCAACATTGATAAACTCAATGCATCCTCCAGGCCACCTCGAAAGATTAAGATTCATGTGTGAGGACTCCAAGGATCTATAAATCAAGAGGACCAGTGAACAACTATGATTTAGAGTTTATTCGTAAAATACTTTTATGTGTTTTTAGCCTATTATTAGAATAATCACAAATGGTATCATGTCTAGTATATACATTTTCCCTAGATTTTTTTTGATTTGGAATAATTCAATTCCAATCTTCCTGCATTAATGTTAATCACAATGACCACATCTAAAAATGTAAGGCAATAGATTCCTTCATCGTTAAAAAGGTCTTTGTTGGTTCTACCTTTCTCTAGAAGAGTTATACTTAAGTACTTCAATTTTTTATGCACTCATAAAAAGTGATTATGGGTGGAGAACAGTGTCTTTATATTTTAATTAAATATCCACAGAACTCATAAGGAAACACTAAACAATATATATATCTTTCATACACTCAAACACCATACATGTACACACACACAGGTTTATATACACCATTCTAGAAAAAGAAATCATCTTTGGTGGAATACTGGTAATTCTGCCTCTAAAAAGATTAAAGGTCATTTGAAATCTAGAATTCGTATCAGACTGTGAAGTTAAGCTATAGATAAACTTTGATGAAGGGAAGAAAATATACCAGAAAGGAAAGGATACCTTTCAAATTCAAAGTCAACAACCACAGGGCTGTGAACATGTGCTTGCTGGGATGACCGAACAGCTGAAATGCATTGCAGTAGAGAGTGCAGGTAAACCTGGAGAGGTGGGCGGTAGATATTACAGGAAAAGTGCCCAAGTGTTAGACTAACCCAAGAAGAGCCCAAACACATGGGACAATAAAGGAGGAGGACCCCCAGTAAAGCAAATGTGCTACTTTCCATTCATACTGCTCAGAAGGCCTCTGCTTAAAGTGCTCTCACAAAACTGATTGCTGGTCTTCCGGCCAAGATGGAGGTGTAGGTGGACACGCTGTGCCTCCTCACGCAACCAAAGGAGGAAAAACAATAACTTAAAAAGCAAAATAAACAACCAGAACGGACAGAGAATCGAACTGAGTGGAAGTCCGACAGCCAAGGAGTTAGAGAGGACACGTTCATCCAGACGGGTAAGCAGGGCGGAGCCGGACGGAGAGTGCACTCGGCAAGATGGCAGTTTTCCCAGAGAGACTCACGGCAGGTGCACCTGACCAAAAAGCGGCCAGTGCACCGGGAGAATCCCACGGGAAACAGTGAGGCCGAGGCTGGTGGACTGGGCGGTCCCTCACTCACGCGTGCAGATAAACCAGGAGAAGGAGCTGGGGAGCGGAGCAGAGAACAACTGTGGGGGTCGGGGCAGCAGCGGGAGCAACTCCCAGCCACACAGGAGAGAGCATTAGAAGAAAGTGACTGGGAGCTGGGAAGAGCGCAGCAAGGGCCATTGTTCCCACCCAGGCCATGCCCTCTCAGACAGAGTCAAAACCCTGCCCTGGTGAACACCTAAGGCTCTGTCCCTTAAAATAACAGGTGCGCCAAGGGAAAAAAAAATTGCCCAAGTGAAAGAACAGAACAAAGCTCCGGAAAAAATACAACTAAGTGACCAAGAGATAGCCAACCTAACAGATGCACAGTTCAAAACACTGGTAATCAGGATGCTCACAAAATTGGAAGAAAGTTGGTCACAATTAGATGGACAAATGAAGGATATGCTAAAGAAAATGAGGGGAAATGTACAGGGAACCAATAGGGAAGAAAAGGAAACTGGGACTCAAATCAACGGTGTGGACTAGAAGGAAGAAACAAGAATTTAAAAAAATGAGGAGAGGCTTAGGAACCTCCAGGACATCTGTAAACGTACCAACATCCAGGTCATAGGGATGCCAGAAGGAGAAGAGGAAGACCAAGGGATTGAACACTTATTTGGACAAATAATGAAGGAGAACTTCCCCAATCTGGCAGAGGAAATAGACTTCCAGGAAGTCCAGGAAGCTCAGAGAGTCCCAAAGAAGTTGGACCCAAGGAGATGCACAACAAAACACATCATAATTACATTACCCAAGATTAAAACTAAGGAGAGGATCTTAGAAGCAGCAAGAGAAAAGGAGACAATTACCTACAAAGGAATTCCCATAAGACTGTCAGCTGATTTCTCAAAAGAGACCTTTCAAGCAAGAAGGGGTTGGAGAGAAGTATACCAAGTCATGAAAGGCAAGGACCTATATCCAAGAATACTCTATCCAGCCAAATTTTCATTTAGAATGGAAGGGCAGATAAAGTGCTTCTCAGACAAGGTCAAGTTCAAGGAGTTCATTATCACCCAGCCTTTATTATATGAAATGTTAAAGGGATTTATATTAGGCATGGAGGGATATCAACAGGGAAGTGGTAGGGGGAGAGGGGGAAAAGGTGCAGAGAATAAGTAGCATAAATGGTAGGCAGAAAACAGACAGGGGAGGTTAAGTATAGTATAGGAAATGTGGAAGCCAAAGAACTTATGTGTATGACCCATGGACAAGAACTAAAGGGCGGGGGAATGGGGGGTGCAGGGTGGAGGGGAATAAAGGGAAGGAAATGGGACAACTGTAATAGCATAATCAATAAAATATATTTAAAAACCCCTGAATGCTGTACGCCTTCTTGTCTGTGCCCAGGTTCTAGCCCTATAGCTCTTTCCATTTGTTTGTTCAGCAAATATCGAGCATCATAATGTGTCTGTGCCCTATACTAAGGCCAGAGATAATAAGTTAGAAGACACTCAAGGCCTCTTGGGCTAAAATGGGAAAAAGCAAAGAAAAAAAAATTAGGTGGTGCCTTTGATCGGAGTACCATGGAATAGTAAGGGTTGGGAGATAGTACAGAAATAGTAGTAAAAGTAACTATATTTAGTGAGCGCTTACATGCCAGGCATTGCTCTTAACCTTCTACATGCATCAATTCATTAAATTTTCACAGCCTAAGATGCAGGGACAATTATTTTCCCATTTTATTACAGAGCAAACAAAGGTGCAGGGTGTTTATGTTATTTATCCAAAGTCATACTAAATTTCTCACCAAAAGTTTAGGCTGCTTCCAGACAAGTGTCTGGATCACCTCTAAGGAAGGAATAGAAATCGTCATCATCATCATCATCACCATCATTATCAACAACGTTCATTCAGTACTTGCTATGTGCCAGGCATTTGTTCTAAGTGTTTTATTTATATTCTCATTGACTCCTCACAATGACCCTCTTTTTCTGAGGTAGACTTTCTTTTTTCATTAATATATTTTTAGAGCCGTTTGGGGTTCGCAGAAACATTGTGTGGAAGATACAGAAAGTTCCCACATACCCTCCTTTCTCTCCACCTGCCACGGCCAACCACACACATAGCGTTCCCTATCATTAGCATCTTGCATTAGCTTAATACTTTTGTTATGATTGGTGAGGCAGTATTGACACATTATAATAATGTATAATAATAGTTTATAATAATGTATAAATATTGGGTCATCAATCATGACAAAAGTTAAGGTTAACTCTTCGTGCTGTGGAGTTCTGTGGGTTTTAACAAATGTGAATGACGTGTATTCGCCATTGCAGTGTCACGCAGAATAGTTTCACTGCCGTAAAATTCCCTGTGCTCCACTCTTCGTCAGCCCCGCTTCCCGCTAAAACTCTGGACAATGCAGATATTTTTACCTTCTTCAGTTTGTCCTTTCCAGAATGTCGTACAACGTGTAGCCTTTTCATTATGGGTTCTTTCACTCAGAAGATGCATTTAAGGTTCTTCCATGTCTTTTGTGGCTTGAGAGATCACTTCTTTATATTGCTGAATAATATTCCATTATGTGGATTGCCAATTGGTTTTTCCATTCGCCTATTGAAGGACATCTTGGTTGCTTCCAAGTTTTGGCAATTATAAATAAAGCTTCTATTAATACTCCTATGCAAGATTTTGTGTGAACATAAGTTTTCAACTCCTTTGCATCAGCGTCAAAGAGTACAATTGCTAGATCACATTGTAAGAGTATGTGCAGCTCCGTAAGGACCTGCCTGTCTCTCAAAGGGGCTGCCCCACTTAGCATTTCCACCAGCAATGGATGAGAGCTCCCGTCGCTCCACATGAGCCCCAGTGCTTGGTGTTTTCAATGTTTTGGATTTTTGTGGTTCTAGTAGGTGTGTAGAGGTATGTCGTTGTTTTGATTCCCATTCCCTAATGATATGTGACATGGAGCATCTTTTTGTTTTATTTGCCACCAGTACAGGTCTTCTGCCCATTTATTAACTGGAGTAAGAACCCCACTTTCAGATGAGAGAACTGAGGCACAGAGGACTTCAACAAATTGCCCGAGTTCACACAGCTGAGGCTGAGCCCAGGCAGGGGAACTCAAAGTCCACAGTCCTAATCACTGTTCTGTAATGCCTTCAGGACGCAGGTTCTGGGTAGAAGAAAACAAAAAACAAACAAACAAAAAAACCTGCGCCTCCAGGCTGGCTGTGCAATATACATGACGTCAAACCTTGGGTACATTATTTAATCTCTCCAAGCCTGTTTCTTCTGTAACAGGAGGATAGCAGATCTCCATGTTGTCCAGGGGATTAAATGAGACAAAGCAGAGAAAGAACTGAACTTGTTCTCAGAACAGAGCAGCTGCCAATAAATAATAGCTATTATCAGTCCAATTCCACATGAAAGAGTGAGAGATGCCTGCAGTAGCCCTAAGGATTAGCACCTGCCTTGAAACTGAAATAGATCAGCCTGGGCCTTCAGGTTCTCCAGAAGCTCAGACATTTCTTGTGGAGGTTTCCAGGGTCAGTTGTCAGCAGATATCCCAACCCCTTACACCTAATACACATGAATGAATAAAGGGACTTCCAGTTCTTAAAAGAAGAATAGAATTTTACTATATTTCTTTTCCTGTTCATCTTCCCCTCCTGCTCTCCTGTTTAAAAAGTCACAGTTTATTAACCTCACAGCCAATGAAGCATGCCTGTAGCCAGATGTGCCTGCTTGCCTCCACTGAAACGGGAAAGCTGGCAGAAACAAAAATCGAAGTGGTTGCACCTCGTGTGTGTGGATGACTCTCGGAGGGTGCAGGGCTCCTCCGAAACCGCAGCCCTGGGATGGGAGTGCCTGTAAGACCATATTCTTCAGAACGTGGTTCCCAAACCTGCTTGATCAGCAGAATCTCTGGAGGAGCTTTTGAAAAGAACAGATTCCTAAATGCTTAGCTTAAACTTAACTGAATGGCAATCTCCCAGGAGTTGGTGAAAAAAGAAAGGGATTCTGGCACGTTCTTTTAAAGTTCTGAGAGGCTTTAATGATCAGGGAACCGCTGATCTAATGTCATTCTCATCAGATGTTTCAAACCGTCCGTGTGTGTATGTGTGTGTGCAAGAGAGAGCCCATCTGTGAGCACTGGGAGAAAATACAGCATTATGGGATGTAACAGGCTTTCTCGATGAAAGTAGGTGCAAACTGAATGAGCAGTTACTTAAATCGTTTTTAATGAAAGTGATCAAAAACAAAGACCACCAATTCAAAGAGGGAAAAAATGCTGAAAGAACCTGATCTTCAGATCTCCCACTTTATTCTGATACTGTAGCATCCTTAGAATATCTTTAGATAATGACTCAAAACTAATCTGGATCATTTTTTCCCATGTGAGTTAGAAAGTTGAATAATTTACTTAAATATTTGGGACCCAAATCTAAGTGCTTTCCCTTAGGTTTTCAAGTTGCCAGAATGTTAATGAGTTAATGAGAAAATAGCTTTTATTAAGGCAATAAATTAATTGATTATGCTTGGAAGAAATCGCGTTCCATGGGCTTGAACTGGTATTAAAACTCTGCAAAGTGCTTTAATTTTCTTGTTTTAAATTTTATCTTTTAATGTTCATTTACTCATTCAACAAACTTTTTTGAGTGTTGCTGCTGTGGCATACCACTGATTTAGTTGCTACTAATATGAAGATGAGACAACCCTCTAAACAAGCAGAGGTGGAAGGGTTAGGGAGCAGCAGCTGGGCTGGGAGAGAAAGGAAACTCGCACTTTAATGAGCAGCTAGTACCGCTCTCCTTTATATGCAGTAACCTATCTAATATTCACAGCACTCCCGTGACATGATTGATCACTGAGACCTGAAAATAACACATTTCCTAAACCTATGTTACACAGTCCTGAAGGTGGACAGACCATCCTGTACTAAAAAAGAAGCAAAAATGACCTAACTACTTGCTCCTGGAAAATAAAACTGTAAACCAACTAAAACAGCTTAATTCTAAAATTAACTATATGCTCACCTCACTGAGCCCAGCAATCCAAAGCTATTATGTCACAATTTCAGCCCAATCTCAACCAGTTCTTCACTTTGAAAATCTTCCAGCCAGACCTAAATCCTGTAAATATTCTCCCCTGACCCCTCCCTTCTAAAATATTACTAAGTCCCTGTCAAGACATTTATCCCATCCCCTGGCAGGTGTGGCTCAGTGGATTGAGCAACGGCCTGTGAACCAAAGGGTCGCCAGTTTGATTCCCAGTCAGGGCACATGCCTGGGTTGTGGGCCAGGTGCCCAATAGGGGGCGCGCGAGAGGCAACCACACATTGATGTTTCTCTCCCTCTCTTTCTCCCTCTCTTCCCTTTTGTCTAAAAAAAAATAAATAAAATCTTAAAAAAAAAAAAAAGAAAGAAATTCACCCTCACTACAATGAATCCAATACACATAGGTTTGTTTGATCAGTAGAGGTGGGGGCTTTTCTGGTGCTCTTCTGCGGAGTAAACATTCAACATCCCCATTCTTTGTTGAAGAGATTTGCTCAAACTCACATGGCTATTATGAACTGCTTTCTTGAAGAGCCAATTGTTAAATGCAGCTGTGACTGACTGAAGTTCATATTCTATCTACTGGTATATACTTTTAGGCACAAATGCTAGATGAGATAAAGGACACAGGTTTTTACCGTATATTCTCATGTGTTTATGAGAAAGCACCTTTTAAAAAGATGGCAGCATTAAAAATGGCAATTCATAAATGCAAGGGAAATTCAAGTCCTTCAACCAAGTCAGAAAGTATTAACTGCCATCTGTTCTTCACAGTGACATAGCAATAAAATGCATAACTAAACGACTCACAGGCCATCAACGAGTTGCCTAAGTGAATTCCATAAACAGATGCAAACACACAAGAACTGCAGTCTAACTATTGATTGATAACAATCTAAAGCTTAGAATTTTGCACATGACCCTAAGAAAATTACATAAGCCCTCCTCTGTCAGTGCTATGTGCACATAACCATAGACATGTGGGCCCTAAGCAGTGAATGGATATTGAAAATATAAAACATCAAATGAAAACACAACAGTGTTTCAGTTTCAAAAGCATCAAAGATACTGTCTCGACTTCAGAATGGACCCAGGTGAGCAGACCAGCTCCATGGGGCACAGAGAAGGCAGAGTTCGGTCAGTTGTCCCGGACAACTTAATCCAAAAAAGAGGTGAAGAAGAGGTAAACGTCCTAAAGGCAGAGTCGCGTGAAAGAAACAGTGAACTATGTTCCAGAAATATAAGGCACATTTTAGATATATGGACCAAGGGTTCACAGGTCATCCAGTGGGGTTCTAGGGTCAGGATGGAAAGCTGGGGTCAGGCCACGGTGGGTGCTGAGACTGCCATTAAGGGGGCCCAGAAGGACACAGGCTGTGGGATGGTATAAAAAAATTCCACAGCAGGAAAACTTTCTCTCCGTTGCTGGTGGGGAGACATACCATGATGTCACCATTACTAATACTGAAGAATGCAATAGTACTGTGGATGAATAAGTGGTAACAATGACAACTGCAGCAACAGGGCTCACACTGTGTCATGCGGCTCTGTTTTTGCACAGGTAGGGTCCTAAGCTCTGTACATAAACTAACTCGTTTAAAGTTCACCCCGTGAGTACTTATGAGGTAGGCAGTGTAATTGTTCTTGTTTTGTATGTGAGGAAATTGAGGCGCAGAGAGAGTGATAAGTGACTTGTCCATGTCTTATAGCCAGTAAATGGCAGAGGCAGGATGAATCAATCAGTCAATTAATTAACCATGCAGCCCGGGTGATGCTCTGTCCGAGCAGGCAGAAACTCGCACTGTTTTCTGCTCCAAAATGTAGAAGTATCTCTACGCTCAGCAGCCTACTTCAGCTATAGTACTGAGTACTCGGTATTCAGAGGGATGTAATCTCCTCTTGCTGTATGGTATTTTGCATTTACCTATCACACATCAGGCTCAAAGTTTCTTGCATTTCATCTGCCATTTCATCTGCCATTTCATTAGAACAACCTAGGCCCTCACTGAAACTGTGCTCTGAAAGTGTCTTTAGGTTAGTTGGCTAAAGCCGATTTGTTATTTTCTATTCATTTTCAGAATCATAATTTGCCAATTTGTAGGATTACTTTTAATTGGCTATTTTCAGCATTATTGCTTTTTGTCTTGGAACAACCTCACACTTTCAGAAAAGTTGCAGGTAGAATTCAAAGATCTTTCCTTCCTGAACCATTTGAGAATAAGTTGCCAGCCTGACACCCCATGACCCCAAATACTTCAGTGCGTGTTTCCTACAGGCTCATCCTCCTACAGACCCTCCCTCGGCATGACCATCGCAGCCAGCAAGTGAACACCGATGCTATGCAATTGAATGCTCAGACCCCGATTGTCCCATTAATGTCCTCTGCAGACCCAGTTCAAAAACTGCACTTACCTGTCCTGTCTCCGGTCCACTTTAGCCTGGTTCTTCCTTCGGTCTTCCCTTGACTTCCACGGCCTTGACATGTTGGAGAATTACAGGTCAGTTGTTTCATAGAATGCCTCCCAATATGCACTTGTTCAATGTCTTCTCATGATTCAATTCAGGCGCTGCATCTCTGGCGGGAATATTACAAAACCAATGCTGTAATCTCATCGCTTCCTATCAACTGGGGCAGGACTTTGATTTACTCATTTACTAGGAATGTCAGCCATAATCGTTTGATTAAGTCGGTGTCTGCCAGACTTCTCCACCATAAACTTACTCTTCCTTTTGTAATTAACAAATAGATTGTGTAGAGGCACTTTGAAACACTGTGAACTCCCCATTCTTCATCAACCTTGCATTTATGACTTTGTATTAGCATGGACTCATAATTTCCTATTACATTCAATGGGTTACCATCCCTTTGATAATAGATATGATTATCTTTTGTATGTTCAAATTGATCAATGGGATCTCCTCCAAGCTGGCTTCTGTGTCCTTTTGATGTGGTCCCAACATTCCCAGACACTCTTACTGTCTGGCTCAGTACGGTGTCCCAAAGTTTTGATGGAGCCCTGGAATCAGTCCTCTCCAGAAAGCCCTGATTCTTCTCGGTTAAATGACATTTAGCAACCTGGATGAAAGGTGTGCTCATTGCTTTTGGTGAAGAAGGAACAGGTGCTGCTTCAAGGCTATCACACACTCATCACACACCATTCTATATGTACTGATTTTGTTTATTTAATTTACCGTACTTATTGAAATCCATGATTTCACCAGATACAAACAATTCCAATCTAACGCCACAGTTCTCATTCTAGTTTTGTCCCTTTGCTTTAAACAGTGAAAATCCTGACTCCCATTTTTCCTGATGCCTTTACTTTTTGATCAATCCCCCCATTTGTAATCCATCTCCCAGTATTGCTGCCATGTCTCCCCTGTGTAGACGCTCTCTGTATTCTGCTCAGCCTCTGAAACCTCATGCCCGGCTGCCCTACACAGCCGCACCCTGGTCACCACGCCTGGGCTCTGACACTCCGCTCTGGGCGCCCCTCCACGTGATTGCCCTCCTTACCCAGCTCGGCTCGAACACCCACACCAAACTGTCCCCAAACATGGACAGCCTCCTCCTTCCACTGGGGCTCCGACTCTCCGCGCTGGGTTGGGCCCTGTGGGGTGCCCTTCACGCATGATGCCCGGCTTGCTCTGTGTACCTCATGATGTTCTGTCTGAGCTTTTCAGAAGAGGGAAGGGAAACTGATCAACATTTTTTCCAATGCTTTTTAAAAATATGGGAATAATTCAGAAGAAAAAGAAATAACCCCAAACTTTTGTTTAAAACTGTTATAAAAGATTTTCAGCAAATCAAAGCACTATTTATTTATTAAAATGAAAACCATTCTAGCCATGAGAAAATGTTTATTTCCATGAGGATTTTATATCAACCAGTAAATTCATCATGTACTACTTTGTGGAGCTCCCCCTAACATTTGCATGGGACAAAAGTAAAAATGGAGACTCACATATCAATAGAGAAAAGACTTGAAAGTTGTAAATTACAGTAATAAACTTTCAAATAAAATATGCCCTATCCTCTTACCTTGACCAATCACCTTTCACAACAACAAAAAAATGTACAAAACTACGTTTTTAATATGGTCAAAAGTCAGCAAAATATCAAAGACAAAGACTCATATGTGGGTGTTCTTGTGATGAGCCAGAGATAAATGATGAGCAATGAAACAAAAGCATACATAATTCATTAATTACATTTATTCCATGAAATTCACTTCTCTGCTACTCAGTGCGATGCCGGGCAGCACCCTGGAGGCCGAGGGAGGCCTAACCCTGATTCCGGCATCCGGGTTCTCGTCACTGCACAAGAGATGATTTCAGAGCAAGATGGAAAAATTTAGCAAAACAGTAAATTTATTAAAGCAAAAGTACACACTCAAGAAGTGAGAATGGGCGGCCTTGGAGAACAAGACGCCCCCACCATGGGGTCTGGGTGAAAGGTTTTTATTAAACGTAGGAAAGGAGGTGATAAGGTGGCTTCTAACGGAGGTGACTGCCAAGAGTGCTCATCCTTGTCCCTAGTCTCCAGATGGCGATTTCTTCTTTGGTCCCCCAGGAATTGTCCTAGAAATGGGGCCTGGGGGGGGACAGGTAGAAGACGGAATGGTCCCCAAAACTGCAATACAAATTTATTACAAAGATATTATAATGGCCCTGTTGGTCACTTTTAGGTCAATATGGCTGTTGAATCTGGTGGAGACCAGGTTTTGTTTACAGGAAATAGGGGAGGTGGAGGCAGGGGAGCGGGTGGTCAGTAAAAGTCTTATCCAACCATGTTCCAGCCCAGATGGAAAACGGGATGGGTAGAGCTTGAGGCCTTTGTCCCCTGTTCAGCTCCCTGCCTCAAGTCTTGCAAAATCACTAAATATGTGGTCATAATCCACATGTCCACATAATTTGCTTCTCCCCTAAATAATTACAAATTAGATGGCCTTTCTAGAACCACAGAAGCTCCTATGTAAGTTTTGTTTACTTGTTTGTTTTGCTAATTTTAATTTGGAGAAGCTTTGCCGAAACAACAGAAATGAAGTAAAAAAAAATCTCTGGGACTTCCTAAGATGGCGGCATAGGTGAATGCACCGTACCGCTTCGCACAACCAAAGAAGGAAAATATCAGAAATCTACACATCCAAAAACAGCCAGATCTGACAGAAAATCATATTGAGAGGAAGTCCGACAACCAAGGAATTAAAGAAGATACATTCATCTAGTTTGGTGAGCCGGAAGGTGCAGGCGGAGAGAGAGCGCTCAGCGACCCTGTGGCCAGCAGGTGAGCAGACGGCAGGTCCGCGGTTGGAGGGGCGGTTCCCGCGTGGCTACAGCACACCGAGACAGGGACCCGACTGAAGCGCGGTCTGCGACCGGTGGACTGGGCAGGTCTGCATTCGAGTGCAGAGAAACCGGGAGAGAAAGCAGGGCGCAACCCATCAGCGCAGAGTGAGAGCGCCTGTGGGGGTGGAGTCCACGACCGGAGGAACTCCGGGCCTCACAGGAAAGTTCGCTGGGGAGACCCGCGGGCGATTGGAGGTGTGCAGCCCATCCAGCGACCCCAGAGCGACCCCCGGAGCCAGCGCAGAGGGGCCCAAATTGCTTGCAGGAGGCGGTGTGGGTGCGGAGAGCGGAGAAGGTGCCATTGTGCGCTCAGGTCCCGCCCCCGGAGGCTACGTCGCAGCATAACTACCAGGAACTTCCCTGCACAGGGGATCCCCCAGACTCTGTCCCCCTTACAGTAACAGGCTCACCGAGGGGGAGGAAAAAAAAATAAAATGGCCCAAGGAAAGGAACAAATCAAAACCCCAGAGCTAACCGACCAAGAGATAGCCAACCTATCAGACGCACAATTCAAATCCCTTGTAATAAGGATGCTTTCAGAATTCGACGAAAAATTAACGAACTTGCTTGAACAAATGAGGAGAGATCTGCAGGGAACCAATAGAGATAAGGAAACTGGGACTCAAATCAACAGAGTGGACCAGCAGAAAGAAAAAAACATCCAACCAGAAAAGAATGAAGCAACAAGAATTCAAAAAATGGAGGAGG